>APFE031078041.1:0-15128 GCA_000404065.3 Pinus taeda | reverse complement strand
TCCTCTGCTAGCCTGTATCGGTACTTCTCCCAGTGTTATACATGACGCGTCGACATGTACATGAAACTCCTTTCTCCAATTTGGGAAGACTAAAATCGGCGCAGTGACCATATTTTCTTTCAATACATCCAAGCTTTTCTTACAGTCCCCATTCCAGCAGAATGTGACATCCTTTTTCAACAACTTCTCCATAAGTGAGGTGATCTAGGCATAGCCCTCGATAAACTTTCTATAATATCCTGTATGTCCTAGGGTAATGCGCAACTGTTTCACACTCCTCGGTGCTTCTGAGTTAAGTATCACTGCGATCTTCGCGAGATCTACCATTAGTCCCCGCCTAAAAACCACCTGACCCAGCAGGGTCCTAAAAGGAACACAGAACAGGGATTTCTTTAGATTGAGCACAATCTGGTATCTTCGACAAGTATCTAGCATCAGGTGCAAGCTTGATACATGGTGTTTCACTGGCCCAAACACAGTCTAGTCATCAAAGTATACTTCTAGGAACTTGTGAATAAATTCCTTGAACGCCATGATGACTACGTGTGAAAAATTCGCAGGTGCATTCTTCATTCCAAAAGGAATTACAATGTAAAAAAACACCCCCACTTAGTTGCGAAGGTTGTCTTGCTCCTATCCTTCATCACGATTTTGATCCTATGGTACCCAAAGAACCTATCAGTGAAGGAATAAGCTTCCTAGCCACCTGCGTTGTCCAACACTTCATCAGTGAATGGAGTTAGGAAAGGATTATGTACACAAGCGTCATTCAACTTCTGGAGATTTGCGCATATCCTTATTTCATCCTTCTGCTTCTTTTCATGTACCACGATTGGGCTTACCCAATTAGATTCTTCCACAAGCCCAATGATTCCTACCGCAAGCATCTTATCTACCTCTAAGCGGACCTTCTCCTTATACTTCGGATTGAGATGGCAAGGTATTTTCTTAACCGGCTTCGTGTCCGGCTTCAACGTGATCTTCATAACACCTAGGTCTCCTATTATCACCTTTAGATCCATAAACTTGGTAGGGAATAAATCCTGGTATTTGTAGAGAAATTCGGCCACCTTATCCACCATCACATCATCCCAGTAATCTCCAATCTTTTTCAATTTGGGCTCTGCCTCCATACCAATGTTTACTTGTTTCGTTTTCAGTGGCACAATTATATCAAGATTCTCAATCTACAGTCATTCAACATCATGGTGACCTTTTTTTTAGGGATGTTAATCTTTTGTAGATCCTCATCTTCTTCTTCAACCAGTTACATTATAGCATTCCAGCACGTGACTCAGCTGAGTAGTCTAGTTAGGTTGAATCAGGTCCAAAGGATACTACCGTATCCTGAAGATCGTTGTTTTTAATTCTTGTAGCACTTCGTCAATAGAGTCAAACCTATCGTTAAAGTTGAATGTCATTATGAATCCTTTGCGTAGAATGTACCATTCACTTGTACCATGGCGAAGCTCTGTTTCTAAGTACCAGTTCATCAGGATGACATCGAGGGTGTGATAGAACAAGTGCACCCACTCAGGTTGGGGCTTCTCCCCATAAGCCTGAGCCCATTTAGCTAAGTGTGTGTGGGGATCATCCTTCCCATCATATTTGTCTATGGTTCGTACCTTTGGCTTCCCAAAGCATGTTCTCATCATCGTTCTACACTCGCGCCAATCGTCAAAGCTACCCTTGTGCGTACTCCACCACCTTGCGGGCATAGAGCGCAGTGCCCAGTCCAAAGCTTGGAAGCACTCCTTCTCTGGTGCCTCCCTCTCAAATGCATCCAATAATATATCTACATCATTCAAGCCATCATAAGTGGGCATGTTTCTTACCTCTAACAACACACAATGCAGCGACCGGGTCATCATGTCGAAGCTTAGTGTGGTTACTTCATGTAACTGATTCCGCCATCGCTCTAGTTCTTCATCAGAGTTCGAGGTGCAGGAACTCTCATGATCCCATGTAATTTTTCCATTTGTTATTGGATTTTCCAAATCTTGGTCACACGTTGTTATCTTATAGATACAGTATAGATCGTCATCACTCTCATAATCGCAGACTGGTTTAGTATAGCATGATCCTTCAGCAGGATCTAGAGGTACTATTACGTAGAGCGATTTCTTCTCAAATATCATCTTTCACTTATTTAGGTTGATTACTCCATTCATATTAGTAGCCTAATCAATTCCAAGGAGCGCAAGGTAGGGGTTGCTATCATCCACAATTTTTGTTACTTCAAAGTCAACCAGCGCGCTTGCACCTTCAATATCTACAGTCACCCCTTGTAACCTCCCCATGGGGATGATCTTTTGCTGATTCACCATCCTTATCTGAGTTAAAGACCACTGTAGCATGGGTCTCCCCATCCATTCCCAAGTCTTCTTTGATATGACGTTCGTGTCTGACCCTAGATCCAAAATAAACTGATCCATTTCATACTCTCCTATCTGTGTGGTTAGCCTCATGTCTCATCTTGTTCTTCTTTTATGCTTACCAATCTTTCTTACCACGCACAATTCACTCAGAGTGTTTCCAACACATCTATTTATAAGCTCCTATAAACCCCTCACAGTCTTGCTATTGTGTAGCAACTTCATGCAGGTCTCAAGGAAGGTTGTAAGCATAGAAGGGTCCATCACCTGATTAGGCTTATCCTTTCTCCCTGAGGTGGAGGCCTCAACAAAGATCTTCTTTGCTTCCATGATTTTGTTGCATGCGTGCTCTAAATCAAAACTAGCCTCCTTCACTAGAGCTTTGTGAACCCATGCATTGTCTTCGGGTTGTTTCCCCTTATCATATCCTATTGTGATTCCACTTCGGAGCACTATATTCACATTATGATCCTCTTCGCGAGGCTCAGACCTCATCATTTACAGGTTTTGAGTTGGTTGAGGTTGTAGCGCCCCTTTGTTGCATATCCTCGCTATTAGCATAGGATAGTCCTCCACTTCTTGATCAAACAAAGTGCAATATTTGCATGATATACATGTTGGGTTAGTGCAATCATAGGCATAGTGTCCTAGTCCTCCACAAATGTAGCAGATCAGATGTCCCTACCTCTGCTAGGTCCTCCTCCGCCTCATCCTCGTCTGCACCCATGAAAGCCTATATGTGCCATCCCCGCATTCTGGTCAGGGGGCCATGTTTCTGCCTAAACCCTGTAGGTAGGAATTCTATCCATCATCAATTCATAGCTTCTGCAGTTGCACTCATCATGCCTTACCAACCTATAAAATTTACAGAACAGTTTTTGTGGTGTTTGTACAAACTTCTGTACCAAATAACAGTTATTCGTGGCATGTTTTCCTGCTACCTGACATATAGTGCACCACAATGCAGGCCCTGCGCTTGGTCTTACTTGAGCTTTCATCCTCAAAGGTATGTGTCCTCCTCCTTTCATGTAGTTCGCAAATATCGGGCAATGGTCTTTGTCATGCCTCTGACCCTTGCATTTCAAGCACCATACCTCTTCGCACACCTCTGATCGAATTGTTATGTCCTGCTTCAAACTTTGCATCTCAAGGCAAAGATTTTTCAACTACACATGGATCTGTTGAACCCCCAGATTTGGACCTTACATCAATGTTTCATGCAGTCTCATTTCAATCTCCAAGGCCTCTGCCTGAGTGGTTATCTTCTATTGTGATAATGCAACTCTTAGGCGTGGTAGGAGTTAAGCCACAAACCACTAGCGATGTTGTCCATCTATTAAGTTCATATTAGCTTCATGGATTTGACAGTTCAACCTCTGATCTAATTCCTAAGGTGTCTCACCTAGCTTCATTGCAATTTCTTTGAACCCCACAATCAATTGTGACTCAGATTTAGGCCTACTGATGGATGTCTACCACTCCAGCGTTTGGGTTATCATTAGAGTACTTAATGTACCAAGTTAGAAGATGATCCTGCAACACACTAACCTGGTACATTAAGTACTCTTATGATAACCCAAACGTTGGTAGTACAACTCTGGTCAGTAGAGTGGATGACTCCACCCAATGAAGAGATTGGAAGAGATAAGGGTACTCCATATGAGGCAGGCCCGAGTGGAAAAGATATAGAAAAATAACAAGACATGGAAGAGACAAAGCCAAAATAGGAACATGGTACTCAGGAACCCCTCAGCGATAAATGAGTATCAAAGGAGTCACCATTCATCATTAAAAATAGGGTACCTACAAAAACCATGCTAGGCATGAGAAAAAGAAAAAGGCAGACAAACCTAGGGTTGTTATACCACTTGTCCTCACTGATGGGGACATCAACGAGATCGGGGAGAAGGTCCAAGAGGTAACAATAGAGACTTGGGATATAATTGATGATCATTATAGAGCAATATTGACCGAGATTCAATAGGGTATTGCAGAATTGAAAGCACTTTCATAGGAAGTGAGACAACTAGAGCAGGCGACTCAACCACTGCAGCCAGAGCAACGAATAGAAACAAAATTCGGAGTTAAGATTTTGCAGGTTCCATATGGAGCACTATAGTTTGAAGCACTGGAGGATAGGGAACGAGCTAAATCTTGGAGAAACGTCAACATGAATATTTCCATGCTGCCGATTCAAGTATTGCATGAATTCTACCAGAACATAACAACTAAGCTGCAAGAGAGGGAATAGTGAACTTCATTGTTGACCAGTTAGGCGGAAAAGGAGAAATATTTGTTGAAAAAGGATTTTGAGAATTTGGCTAAGAAAAGAGATGAACCAAGACAAAAACAAAAACAACTGGAAAATGTCATTACAGAAACTTTTAACACAGTTATGGACGTAAAGGTCTTTGAATAGGAGCCACCAGCATAAAAAGTCGTGAAGCTCACACTCGCCACAAAATAATATGCTCGCAAGATGAAATTTGAATATGAAGTGCATATTTTTGAGTTGCAAATAAGGCTCTAGCTAGCTACGCCACTAGAAGTATGGGAGAAGAGGGAGAAGGATTTAAAGTCTACACTAAAATCCAACTCCAAAACAGTGGCAGACTATGGAAAATTACTAGATGACACTATGAAAACTTGGGCCTCATTGCATGAGGATCCAAACATCCAATAGATCGAGGAGGAGTTATGGGTGAAGTAGAAGTTGTGGGAAGATATCTTGGAAAATGTGGAGACCCTAGTATTCTCTTACAGGCTTTCCAACATTACTAGAGGAAATAACCTCCAGAAATAGATAGAAGATCTTCAAAGGAAGGAGTAGATCTTATAAGAGAGGACTTAGTCATGGCAGGATGAGGCCCCCCAACTTTCATAGACAGTCGATGTAAGGCTCAAGGAGTTAAAGAAAAGGGATAAAGAAGAACTGCAGAAGACTCGCTATAGAGGCGTTGCCCAAGGAGGTTCGTCGAGAGGAGAAAGAACTAGCATAAATAGTCTAGCAGTACAACACATTCTATAATGGAATTATAGCAAAGATCAAGGGCATCGTAGCTGAATGACTTAGGACGAGTCACATGTGAGTGTTGGGGGCCTCTTGGGCGTAGCCCAACTTGGTCCAGTTTTGGTCAAAGACTCTACATTTTGAGGAGCAAAGCGCATGGAGCTCGTGAAGTTATATTCATCATGCAGTGTCTAGGGGATTTCAGGTGGGTCAAAACCCCTTATTTTGTAATGGGCATCAAGTGTTACTTCATTGTTTTTTTGGATCCATAGTATGTGGAACATAGTTTTGTAGTAATGGAATCTATATAAGGAGATGTAATACTTTGTCAAGGATATGAAATTCAAATATGATGTTGATGAATTAGTTATATCATTCATCTTTAGTCTTTATTTTGGGCCTTAATGGAAGGCTCCACAACTGAGTGCACGGAGGTCTTGAAGAGTCTGGAGTTGAGCGTGCAGACCACCTGCAGCTAGGTGCATGAGTCAAAGAAGTTTTATGTATTGAAGATCTATCTCAATAAAGAAGAAGATGTTTGGAAAAATCGTGTGTATCCATTCTCATTATCTTTGTTTATACATACTGTTATGCATGCTTTTTACTAAATTATGCAAAAGAATATATGTTATACTATTTTCTAATATGTTTATGCAATAATACAAATCTGTGAAGTAAAGCATCAACACGAAGTCTTTTATGTATGTGAAGTTGTAGATAATTATAAAAAATGAGTAAACACATGAGTGCCACAATGTGCATATCCCTCTGGCTACAAAAACCTAGTTCTGCAACCTCCCATAACTACTTCAGGTGAGACTTCGATCTACTTGCAAGTCGTTGCCAAAAGGGCAAGTGGTTTGAGGGTCTTTTTGGTGTGAAGTGCACTTTGATCCTTGGCCTAGGCCCCCTTAAGGTAACAATAAATTTATTTGGTTAAATTTATTACAAGTAAATATACATAAAAAGTTGAAATTTTGTTTTGTTGTAATCTTATTTTTGTTACTAATTTTTGAAATTTTTATATGTGTAGAAGTAAAACTAAGGGAATGGCTTCACTGGAAGTATTATTTCACTTAGTATTTAATATTTCCTGTTATATTAGGAGTATGATTAATTTATTTAGATTGTTTTTCCTTTTATTTATTTTAATATTGCGGATTTTTAATAAGCAAGTAATGAGCCCAGGTATTCCCCTTGGTACTCACTTCATTTCCTAGTAAGGAATCTATCAGAGCATATTTACCATCTGATATCTTCAGATCATACACACTTGTGATGTGCTATATTAAATTTCTTTGCAAGGATTTATCACATTGTTGAAATTGTTACATGCAAAGAAAATCATGAATGATGAAGTTAAAAAGAATCGTTACAACTAGGCACTTTTGAAAATGTCAACTTTCCAATACACAAACATTTCTAAATGGTGGCTTTTACTACTCTTGTCACTCAACATTAAAGTGAATGAAATTTAATAGCTCATTACTTAGCATTTAATTTAGATTGAAGAAGTATATGATTTTGAACATATGCGAATTCTAAGGAAATTCCATGGGAGAAGTTTAAGATCTACGAGGTAAATTTTCCATTAAATTCTTCTAGGTATGTGTATATATGTTTATCCTGATCTGTTGTTAGTTTTCATTGTAGCATTTGTTTTCTCTTTTAGTCATATGTTATTTATTATTTCTATTTTATTTCTTTTGCAAGTCTTTATTTGCTTGATTTGGATACTTGATTTTGTAAGAAAATTAAATTAGCTTTAGAATAAAGTGAGTAGATAGAAATTTCCAAGTCGTAACTATGTTCAAGGAAGTATTTTTTTCTCATCATAATTTTTATTTAGCTATTTTATATATACACATTTCTATATTTTCTTTGTCTTGCAGATTTGCACAAATGAGCCATGATCACAATCCCCTTTATACTAATGCAGTTTAAATCAAATGTTTGACATCTTCCTGATATCATTTCCCAAGGGCCTTTGTCTTCTCATGCTACAAATGGAAAATTAATCAAAGGGCTTGAAAACAAAGGAAAACCGCAAAGAATCTCACGAGAGATGAAAAAATACTCATGTCCATGGATTTATCTCTGTTCTTTCTAGGATTTTACATTTACTGATACCGAGTTGAATCAAACATTTTCATTGCATTGTTTATCCAATATATTATCTTTTGGTTTGGGTCCTTTTTAACAAATCCTGGGATGACTAAGTGGTTTCAGGATTATCCATTATACATGGTGTGTGCACATGGGTCTTTATTGTTATGTTGCCATTAAGCATTCATTCCTTGATTTCCACGTGAGTTTGAAGCCACAATTATTCCTTGAAGGATATCCTGTGTTTCTCCCTAGGTAATGAGTATAGGTGGGCCCCTTTCCCTCACTTCATCCCTCTACATTTTATACATAACCCTAGTACTCAAGGACCATGACTCTCTTTTAATTCCAATTACTTTGAGCTTCTCGGAACTCAATCTTTGGGTTGACATCATATTACCTTGCACATATGTATTCAAATACTTGCCCCACTTCGTCCTCTTTCTTGGATGACCATTACTGCAGAAGATTTCAGAAATGCATTTTATCAAAAATATGGGCCTCAGACACTATTATATAATAACAGTAGGTGGGTCCCACTACTATCACTGTATGTATGTATATGGAACTCATGCCTATTTTCCCAAAGATCCGCTTGCCCAGAAAGTTTTGTAAATCCAATTTATAAAACAACTAGGCTCCGGGCACTTCAATATCATAAGTTAAGATGGGTCCAACCTTCTGAGCTATCATAACCAATGGCTCACTTATACTTTTGTCCTCGCTTTACTATTGGATGCCCTTTTCTCCTTTTCTCTCCATCTTGGATCTCATCATCTCGACCATCTTTTAGTGTGTATCCTCTTTTTCTTTTCAAGACACTCTTGAGAAGCCACTATGTTAATGCAGCTAATTGGTCAGAAAAATATGTATTATGCAAAGAAAATGGATCATGGTAAATTTATATTTTATTGCCAATTCTCTTGTGATTTTCTTGTTTATATAACATTCCATTTTAAGTTCACAAAATAGTCCAAGTCCTCTATATATGTCCATAAATCATTGTTGCATAGGTTGAGACTTTGGATTGATTTTTGATATTTTATGAAAACTTTTGCGCTGATATAAAATTAGAAGAAGCAAAGAAAATAATTGTTGTTATAATTTGAAGCACATTTTCATTTTCATTTCTGATGATTTTTATTTACTGCCAAATCCTTGAACACGAGTCATTGTTCTTCTAGCTTAGTGCTCGCTCTAGTTTAGATTTAATAAATTGGTGATTTTGGCAAAATGAAAAATTCATAGAATGCAACTTGTTCACATTTAAACCAATCAAAGAAGATATATATATATAGATATTAATATAATATATAATATATATATATATATATATATATATATTATATATATTATATATATATTATATATATATTGATAAAATCAATATATTGCAGGTAAATTTCAATTAAATTATTCAATAGTAATTCTCATATGCTCATTTTCATCTATTACCATTTTCTTTATACTTGTTACAACTTTGTTTTTAGATTTTCCTGATATAAAGCTCTATTTTTGTAGTTCTTTGAGGATTGCTTGCTCAAATTTGGAATTTGTTCTCCTTGCTTTGCTTGCTTTCTAGTTCTAAAGAGAAGTCATGATGTTGATGAAATCATCTAAATAAGGGAGTCTCTAAAACTCTAGTTTTTTTCGTAAGCCTTATTTTTATTAGAAAATCATTATGATGTTTCCATGCAGACTTAGTTTTGAAACAAGAAAAATTTCAAGGGGAAAAACTTCTTATTTTGCTTCACTTTATGTCACAACTAATATCTAGCATTAGAATTTTTTGTTTGAATAAAAGTCTAGTCAATTACGACTTTGCAAGACAACTTAAAAAGATATAAACTTAAGAAAAAGTTACATTATATCCCTCATACTTTTTCTTTCATTGAGAAATTTTCGTAAAACATCTTGTTGAGGTTTTCCTTCAATTTCAACTTTTCATTCAACATTTTGGTTTTAGTTTGTATCTCATTTATTCTTTTTGCAATTTTTGGAGTGTTGATTTCACTTTTGCTTTGGATCAGTTTTGGTGGTATTACCAAGATTTATATGGGAGGAATGTTTCTTACCCAACATTGATCGGCAAGCATGGGAAATTATATTCTATATCATTTTGATAGGTTCTCATTTACCTTAAAAGGGAAATATTTCTTGAATTATTAATCCTCTCACCTTAATTCTCTGCCCATGGAGGGACATATAAATTTTCCAAATGATAGAGTTCATCTTTCCAAGGAAAGAATTGGCTTGAGTCTAACTCAATGAATCCCACCCTCGCCCCCATTTCACATAAAGAGCCTCTAGATTGAGAGTTGTATAGAAAGATAATGGAGTAAAATATTTACGAGTATTATATCCATTTCCTTTAAAATCTCCCGTAACACCCACTCTCTTCACTGAATTGCAAAAATTAATTCTCTAAATAATTTTTATAAAAAATGTGGTAAAAGAGGGTTGAAAGCACATATGTGTGGGAAAAACAAGGAAACCTGTCAGGGTACTGAACAAGCTCGTTGGTAGTGGGGCAATGCTTTTGTGGTACTGAAACAACTTCATAAGGGCTATGGACGCTCACTGGCATCAAAGCGATGTTGGTTAGAGGAGGTAATTTATATCAATGGATGTATAATTTCTTTAAAACCGCCTATATGTACCTCTTTTGTCACTCATAGAAGGCAAATTTCAAATTTAATATTTTTCTAAAAACATGTATTCATGGTTTTAGACTCAACTTGTTTCAAGTACTTATCTTTTAAGAACTCATATTTCTTTTCCAATTAATGTGGGACCCATGGGAAATGTTTAATGTTTGAAGGCTTGATAGAATTCATCATTTCAACATTTTGGTAAATTTGAGCTCATTATCTTTTTAACCAAAGATAGTTGATTCTTCCCTATGTGTCCATTGTTGTGACAAAGCAACAACCTCCCATTTTTACTTTATTATCTTCATAATAGTAATGGGGATCCTCTATATAATGTTTTGTCATTTCACCCCTTTCATGCTTTAATCTTGTTCATTTTGAGGGATTTTTCATTTTTCTCAGTTTCTCGTTTTGATTGCTTCATGGGGTGTGGCTTCTCACCAACTTCCCAATGGATCTATTTTTTTTTATTTTGAATTTACGGTTTTAAAATGATGCTTGTCCAAAATTTAATTATTTTCACCTCCTAGGCTAAAAAATGTGCAAAATGTATTATACTTTTATTTTTTTAAATTCAGTTAATTTTAAATACATAAATCAAATTATTAATTAGTCTCATTAATTTCAACTAATTAGCCTAATTTATTTGTGATTCTTATTATTTAATTAGTTTATTTTATATTAATTAATTAATTGTGTTTTATGTAATCAAATTGTAAGAAATAATTTGTAACTAATTTAATTAAGTATTATATTCTTTAATTGTTTTATTAAACTAAACTACAGAACCAATGAAACCAAGATTTTTTACATATATTGACTATATAATACAACCATATATAAGTCATATTATATAATTAATATATTAAAACATATTTTAGAAATCAAAATCCCAGAACTCGGACCTCTTATAAATTCAATTTCCAAGACACTACGAGCTTATAGTGATCTGAAATTAAACAGGAATGCAAAAATTTATAGATATAACCATAAACACAAAGATTTAGTAGAAATAACACTTCATTTCATTAATATCAAATATTGAAATATGCTTATAAATAGAATGGAAATAAGACTAGCTCAGGCGATGGTAGCTTATCTCTGAGAAGAGATGTGGCAACTACATGCTTCTGAACTGTGTTACAATGAGGCTAAAGGGCCTATTTATTATTGAAAAACATGATAAAACCCTAACCCCAAGAGATGAAAAGCCAAGATTTTATGGGCCCTATTGGGGTTAGTTGGGTAGCCAACTCCATGGGGTCATAACTTGATCATATTATCTCCATTTGGCGCATATGATACTTTGTTGGAAAGTTATCTCAGAGTAATACAGATGTTTCTGCAAACCCTTGCCTATGGCCATGGGCCTGCAACAAACCTCAAAAAAACACCGTTTAGGGGGTCAAAACTGCTATGAAAGTTCAAGACCCGAAAAACTACTAAAAATAGAAAATGATGAAATAAACAAGGAAACAATTGAAACTGATTGGAGGTCTAGGTGGAATAGGTGGGTGGCCACCAATATCCACCTGGATCATTCCTCTCCCCTTAGGAAGCAATGGTCCCCATTGCATTCAAAGCCTCCATGAGGTGAGGAAATTTCTATTGAACCTAGTACTTGGTGAGCCACTTGTCTTGGTGCAGGCGTTGGCCAGTTTTAACAACCCGATATAGTCTGATCTTCTGTTGGCGAGTGTTCTTGACCTGTGTGTCCATAATTTGATTAGTTTTGGCCTATTCCATGTAGTCTAGATTTAAGTATGTTGGTGTGAGTTGCTCTCCAATATCTGATGTGTCTAGCAATGGTGGGAAGTATGGTTGAAGGTGGTCCACATTCAACACTAAGTGTAGACCAAGGAATGGGGGAATGTTGAGCTCAAAAGAATTGTCTCCCACAACCTTAGTAATGGTTTAAGGACCATATCGGAGTGGTGTGATCTTGCAATGGGCTCTAGTAAGGCGTTCTTTCTACAAATACAACCAAAATTTGTCACCCACATGAAAATTGTGTGGCACCCAATGTTGATCATGTCACTTCTTGTACTTCGCATTTGACTTCTCCAAGATGTCATGACCCTACTGGTAGATGTGTTGGATCTATTCAATAAATCTAGTCGCTTTATCTACCTTGGACAATACATGTGTGGATTTTTTCTGTGTATTTTCCTGAGGCATGGCAACATCAATCGGACGCAACGATTGAAATCCTAGACCCACTTGAAAGGGACTGCAACTAGTCAAGCTATTGAGATCTCTATTATAACTGTGTTGCACATATGGAAGACTTTCATCCTAGGTTCGAGGGTTCTTCGAGTAGTACATGAAAAGTATGTGCACTATCATCATGTTGACAACCTTTGTTTGGCCATCAGTTTGGGGATGGAAGGAGGTCAACTTGGTGAGCTTGGTGTCCAATAGTGTCCAGAGGATTGACTAGAATGTGTTGAGGAACATACTATCCTGATATTATATGATGGCCTACGGGATCTGAAAATATTCCCGTACTCATTAAAAGAAGAGTTTTGTAGTGTCCTCCATTGTGATACTCTTCTTGCAGGCTACCAATATAGCCATCTTAGAAAATATGTCCATGACCACAAATACATAATCATTACCATGTTTTTTAGAAGGGAGGCTAGACATATAATCCATGGAGATGGATTCCCACAACTGGCTGGGAGTAGGCAGAGGACTGTACAGGACTTATTTCTTGATGGATGGCTTGGCGATGGTGCATGCAGTGAAATATCTGATATATTCCCCAAAGTGTCCTACGATCCAACTGTAGTGCACCTCCCAAATCAGTTTGGCACACTTGCCTGAATGAACACAAATGTGGCCCAAGTAGCATAATAATGCATCCTGAATGTGGAAATCAGTAACTTGCTTCCCATCTACTAGCGTCTAGTATGTGGAGGTGAACTATGGATCATTTTTGTATATTTGCAACCATTTAGAGGTTTCATGACCACACGAGTTGAGAACAGTAGTCAGTGATGAAACTAGGGGTCGGCTGAGGGAGTCTAGAACATGATTGGTGTTGCCCTTTTTGTATTTAATGTTTAAGTGGAATTATTGCAGATATTTATACCACTTCTGATGGCGATAATTTTACAACTTCCATTGTGTCTCTATAAACTTAAGAGGTCAGTGATCAATGTGGATGATCGTCTCCTTCCCCATAATGTAGTGCTTCCACTGTCAGCAAGCCTGCATGATGGAATACATTTCTTTATCATATGTGAGGTACTTCCAAATTGTATCAGAAAGTGTCTCACTATGATAGGTCACTGGATGCCCCTGCTGGGTGAGGACTTCACCAATAGTATAGTCTAAGGTGTCTGTCTTGATTTCAAATGACTATTGCATGCCTGGCAGTGTGAGTACTAGTTTAGAGCATAGGCGATGCTTCAACTCAACGAACGCCTTGTGTTGGGAGTTGGACTAGGAAAAAATTTCTTTTGCCACACCTTTAGTAATATGAATCTAAGGCCAAGTGATATGGGAGAATCCCAACACAAACCTCCAATAAAAATTTACAAGGCCCAAAAAATTGTGAAGCTTCATTAGAGTGGTCGGGGCTAGCCAATCCCAAATGACTTGGATCTTAGTCAGGTCCACATGCACGCCAAACTCATCTATGATGTACCCCAAGTATTGGACCTAGCTCATGCCAAAGGTGCATTTATCCAAGTTGGTACATAGTATGTGTTGTCTAAGGGCTTGAAGGACCTACCGAATGTGTTGCAAGTGTTCTTCCCAACCCTTGTTGCAGATGAGGATGTCGTCCAGATAAACCAAAATGAATGATTTGGTGAAGAGCCATAAGATGTCATCCATTAGCCTCATAAACGTAGTGGAGGAATTTTTCAACCCAAAGGGCATAACCAACCATTAAAAAAGGCCTTCCTTGGATTTAAAGGCAATCTTCCACACATCTATGGGCTCTATTGGAAGCTGGTGATAACCAAACTTCAGATCGATCTTGTTGAAATACTTGGCTCCCTTGAGTTGGTCCAATAGGTCATCAATCCATGGGATTGGATACCTATTCTTGAAAATGATTTTATTTAATGCCTAATAATCAATGGAGAGCCTCTAGGTTCCATCCTTCAGCTGTACCAGTACAATCGGGTTCCCACAAGATGAGGAACTTGGTAATATGTGCCCTTTTTGTAGAAAATCATATATTTTCAGCTTGATCTCTTCATTTTCTAGAATGGAGCTGTGATATATTATCCCATTGGATAGAGGCGCTCTAAGAGTTAGATCGATTAAATGTTTAACCTAACAATGCAAGGGTACCCCTGTGGGTGACCAGAAGATGTCCTTGTATTCTTCCATGACTGCATCCACCTACTTCTACTGCTTGGAGGAACCCTCCTGGGAGCCATGGACATGGCTACGAACTTCGCCTTACTTTGAGAGCGAATCAGAATGAAAAAAAATATTCCTAGTCTGGGAGATGGCCTTAGTGCATTCCCTAGCAAAGATCAAAGAGATGGTGGTAGGTGGGGCTACATCCAGTATCTTATATAACTTAGTACCAAAGAAATAATAATAGAGTGAGGTCTAGACCCACATATAGCATGTTCCTTCCATAAGTATGGTTGTCCTAATAATACATCACAAAATTCAAGAGGAGAAACATCACACAATACCTTATTCGTGAAGGGCTTGATGTTATAGGGAAGGTGGCACTGCTAGCTGACGCGGAGATCTCATCCTTGGTGAAGCTACCCGATGGTGTACTGTTGAGCTAATTTATGTGACTAAATTAACGCAAGTATTATTATCAATCCGGGTTTGTGAAACTTGGAGGCAAATCCACTATTCGTGAATATCAAGTATAACTAAACTTTGAAAGATAAATGACAAAAGAAACTAAGGAAACATATATCTAAAACTCTTAATTCAATCAGCTTAAAAGAGGAAACATTGAAAGAGTTCTTGACTCAAGAGATCTGCTCTCACCTCAGTTAT
>APFE031078034.1:3345-16379 GCA_000404065.3 Pinus taeda | reverse complement strand
GACAGCAGTGAACAAATTATCAGAACATATTTTGGCCCAATCCACGAGATCGGGATTTGTGGCAGCTTCTATGAGTGGTGGCCATTCAGCTGAAAATTTATTTATGTCTGGCATCCCAAACATCCTGCAGAGCATGGCTGCAGCAAAACAATATGGAGAGGTGAGAGAACTTGTGCTATACTTACCATTTTTATCCTTTTTAAGCGGCTCCTCTCTTCTGGTCCATTCTTTAGTGGTCTCTACCAGGTTTGGGTTCTCTGCTGCAAATTTCTGGACAAATTGCGTGTTATAGGTCATGTGAGGCTTCGGAAGATGGTACATAAGCTTTAGGTCTTGCGCGGCGAATGATCCTATGAGCCCATGCCTTGGAGCCTTGAATTGTCTGCCTTGTAACTCTGCATTTTCGAGTATCCATTTGATCATATCTGTATACGGCAATATCTTGGGTCTAGCTGCCATTCGATGGAGAAATGAACAAGCCAGCTCTTCTAAGGATGCCTCGGAAGAGTTTGGCGATCTCGCGGCGCTATTGGCCTTCATTAATCTGGGGTTTTCCTCCTCCAGCAGCTTATACATGCCTTCCCAGGTTGAAATTCCTGCGTCCCTGTTGCATGCAGTGTCTGTATACAAGGACGCCATCTGTTTTGCCTTTTCCTTTACCTCGGAGCCTTGGGCATTATTCTTCTTTCCCATTTGCTTTTGCGTTCGGCTTTTGAATGTTCTTATCTCCTAGTTCCTGCAGATTACAAGCGAGGTGGAAATGACTGATTGAGAAAGATGATGGGAAGGTTTTAAATGCAAACGATATACTAAATATGCCACCTTACGTGAAACAATTCTTCAGCAAAGCACGCGTCTTTATTTCATTAAATAACTGACAATTAACCCACTTACTATCATTAAAAGCGCATGATTTGAAGTCAGATTATGGTAAGTGGTCTATCTTTGAACGGCGTGCCTGAAAGATTTGCAGTTTAAATGATTCATGATTCGCTTTATGCTCTATCGAAGGTCGTGCTGTCGCAAGGCGCGCTTATCGCAAATCGCCAGGTCGCAGAATGTGTCATCGCGGCGATCGCAATATCGCAGGTCGCAACGTCGCGGGTCACAGGAGTTTGATGTTTGTTAAGTATTGCCATTTCATTTCTGTGATGTGCGGTCTTGCGATCGGCGTTATCGCAGATCGAGAGATTTTGAGGTTCTTCCATATGGACACTACTTATTGCGACACGACGTTAGGCTTAATGTTGGGGGGCCTTGCACATTAACGCAATTTCTTAAAGACCTTTTCGCCATCGTAGAATTAGGTGAAAATATTTGAAAGACTGCTTTTAAGTCTGCAATGGTATCTTCATTTTGAAGAAGGAAAAATTTTGATTTTTTTCTCAAAATTATACTAGGGGTCCCCTATTCATTTAGTATTTTGGGTAGATAGCTAAATGAAAAAGGGGGGGGGGGTTGTTGCTGGCCACAACAATTGGCGATTCACTTGGGAGAACCAGTTATCTATGACTTTCTTTTGACGTTTTTCAAACTTCTAAAAATAATAAAAAAATTTCTCAGAAAACTTAAACTTTATTATAGAAAGATAAAAATATTATACTTCAAACTATCAATGATATTTTGTTTCAACTCCTTTCCATTTACTTGTATTCTCAGTTTGTTCTTGCATTTACACCAGCCCTTACTTGGTCTTGAATAAAAATTAAGATAAAGTCTTCTCTGTATAGTAGTCCTTTTTAAATATGCTCCTTTTTCGCAGGTAGAGCCTCTGCTGCCAGCAGGCGTCCATAGCCTCGACAGGGTTACCTATTAACCAGTAATGATCCTTTATCCTGCCTAAGAGTTTACAACTATTCAGAGAAAAACCCATTTAGAAACTTTTTCTTTTTTATTCTCTAAAGAACTATGTCTTGGTTTGGTGGCCAAATTACGACACAGCCATTCACTAGATTTATACCTTTGCTGAACAAGCTGGCTCGTGATGAGACCCCCTATCTTTTGATTGCAACAATCTTAAGTCGTTGCCCTGTTTTGATGGACAGTTTTGGCAAAGTCAGCAAGTTATAATATATGTGATGATGATAAGTCGGCTCGTGATGAGACCTCTTATTCTTTGAGATATAGTGTTTTCATTGGATTGCTTCCCTGAATGCTGTGATTTCCTTTGGCAGGGAGGAAGTCAATTTTCTTTCCTTAAGAAAGTTCTGGACGACAATAATAACGCTTCTTTGGTAATCGTTGTTTCTACAGGGACTCCTCATCTTGTCATTGATGCCTTTCATTGTACTAACGTAAAACAATTACTTCACTGAGATTATTTTCTTCAGTTTTTTGGAGTTGAAACTAATATCATATATGGATTAAAGTTATATTGATAATAAAGACCAAGTTTCAAATAAAAATATTTGTCATTCATAGAAGCAGAAGTTCAAAATCCTAATAGAGAAAAAGGTTCCTCTTCGTAAACGTCAAATTTTGTTTAACCAAAGCAAACTTTATTCATGGGAAAAACCTAACGAAGTGAGAGGCAGACATTCCCTAAGGTCGGGTAGACAATAGGGATGATCTTCTTTCCTTATTTCGACTATCAACTACTCAAGCATAAACCTAACTACTTAACTAAACTACTCCTACTCCTACTCCTACGCTAATTTTACACAAAAATTTGACTAGGTGAAATGATATTTCCAATGGAGCCACTTTCTCATTTTTACTCCTATACGTATGCAGCTTTCCAACGTTGGTGTTGAGAATGGAATTTTCTTTGGGATGTTAATGTTGGATACGGAATAAGAATGCATAATCCCAGTTGGAATTTTGTTTGAAATTTCTTTCTCGCAAAATCTTCCTTCCAACTGAGTATCTATTGGATCATAAAAGTAAAGATGAATTTCTGTTGTATCTTGATGATCTTGTAATGAAGGAAGTTCCGTACTTCCTTGACATAGCTTAGCTTTCCGCAATGGAAGCTCGTCTTTTCGGTGCTATTTGATAAGGTGTTGGTTATACCAAAAAAATCTATCAAAAAACTGAAAATTTAAAACGCAATCTGATTTTGTACAAGGTGAGTGTAAGTGGGAATAATAATAAAAAAAGTTTTTTGTACAAATAAAATTACAGTACAACTGGGATAAGTTTGTAAAATTTTGTTGTTCACAAGAACTGGCCAGGTCATGTGAAATAGAAGATAGACTATGATTATTAATAGGCATGGGGGTTTCTTCAATGTATGAGTTATAGATTGGGAGATCGTCTTGGTCAGCAAAATCAGGTGAATGATCTTTGGCCTCAAAATGAGGATTGAATGATATGTTTTCCGAATCAGAATATCTCTCATTTTTAGGGCTTTGATGAGTTACTTGAGATAAATCGTTAACATCGTCGTTGGCAAAGTAACCATCATAACTGATTTTACCAGTTTCCCTAGATTCTTCCTTTTGGTCATATAATTTCAGACAAGGAAATTCAAGTGTTCCTTGCTTGGAAACAATCGATGGATGTTCTATAGCTATCTCTTTATTTTGAAAATCTAACGATGACTTATTTGAATTATCCTCTATGTTTTTTGAAATATCTTTAATGTTGAGAGGGGAAAAGTTATCATCATTAAAAACATCAGGGTAAAGAGAGAAGTGTGATTCTGAAGCAACGTGTTTAATATTATCATCATAGAAACATATCCGTTCATCAGATTCAATATGGACATTGGTTTTCAGATCATACCTTTGTGTGCTGATACTTCCTGAAAGAAAAATAGTTTGTTGTTCTGACCTTGGCGTCTGCATCTGTTGATTTGAAACGAGGTCATCTGACTTCGTATCAAAGTCATCTCCTGGTTCCAAGGCAGGTTTCCCTCCATCGTCTTCGCTTTTGTCTTCTTGTATTAGAGTATGGATAACTCCTAGGCTCTGAGGGCTTCTTTCATTATGAGCGATTTGCATATTGAAATTGGAATTCTCGTTCATATTAGAAAGAAAAGAGACAAAACTTGGACTAATTTTTGCTTGATCAGATATAGGAGGCAGGGAAGTTTCAACATAATCTAAGGATTCTTCATCTATGAGTTCAGTTTCTGTATCGTATTTTAGACAATCAAAATGAAATCGCATATTAAAATCTCTAATAGATTCATCGTTTTCTCTGAGATGATCAATTTCATTGTATACCTGGTCATAGTCATAACAATCAAATTCAAGAATAAAGATCTTGGCGAATTGATCCCAGCTGTGGATCGATGCAACTAGGAGGTTTCTGCACCATTTTCTAGCTTCCGACATGAGTGTAAGAGTAAAAATCCTGCATAGAACGCCTTCATCAATTCTTGGAATATCATAACTTGAAATTCTTTGAATAAATTGAAGGGCATGATTAAAAGCAGAAGAGTTATCCTTACCATTGAATTTTACCTGAGACAAGAGTCTTACCACTTCAAGTGGAGTGTTGGAAGAGGTAGGAACATGGACGCAACTCCAAATGGGAAGTCTGTGAGCGGCCATCCAGATTCAAATGTTACGATTTGAAGATCATTCCAACAGACACTATGTTTAGGCCCTCCTTCTAGCGCCAAATATGTTGAAGCCCCGAAAATCGGGTCGACAACAAGGGGGATACCCACCCGGTCCGGACCTTGGTTAGCAGCTCCTTATCCGTTTGGTATAGCGGGTCCAACTGGGGATAACGGGACCATTTTCCCAATCTTGGGTGTGTGTGTGTGTGTATAGAGTTGAACTATGTTGATCTGAGAGTATTTTAAAGCTAATCTAAATTGGATTCTTTAACTTTACTCTATGCTATTGTATCTAATGAGAAACAACAAATCAAATCTATTCTAACCCGGGATTGTATATCTTTCATTATGTGATCTAAAAAGATTTCGAATAATAACTGGTAATAAAGATCATTCAACTATCATAAGAAAAGAAACCATTTGAGATAAACTACTTTGCATAAGAAGTTAGGCAAAATAGCTGTGAACAGCATATTGCATAATAAGCCATTCATATGTCACACATAAACAATATGACTCCACCGTACAAAAGTGCCAAATGATAACCCATATATTTAGGCAGTAACATATAAACAAATGAAACTGTAAATTACTTAAAGAGTATAAGCAGACATTTCCAAGAGATAAAAGTACCATTTATGACTAGTTCTACCCATAAGCCTCAAGCAAAACAATCTATTTCTACTTGTTCTAAAATCTACCAAGAGTATAGAAGTGCAACATCAGTAGCAGATATCAAAATGCAAGTAAAGATAAATTTTGATCCATCCATTCATCAAAACCTCCTCTGAGGGTGCAAAAGTGCATGTTCTGAGGACGAGTTTTTGACAAATCTCCGGACCCTTCTATAAATGCCTGAGAAGGGTTTAAATACTGCTAACTAATTAACTTGATTACATAAATTTGGGATCCGGTTTTCAAATGACCGTCCCTCTGATACAGCAATTTATTTCTAAAATTAAATCTAACTTTGAACTATTTCTGTATTTGCTCCTTAGTGCTGTAAGTGTGCAGCATTCGTCTAAGAAGAGTCGGTTGGTTGCCTTTCCCTTTTTGTGTGTGCTATAAAAATATAAGTAACAAGGGCCGACACCACTTTTTGATAAACTATCAGATATTTTAGAGAATCTCCCGCTGACTGAGTGTATACTTGGTAATAACCCAAATTTTCCTCGAACTAGATCTGCTTTTGCTATTTCAGTTTTCTGTCTTCGTGAATGACTTGATGAGTCAGAAGACTTTACTTTCCGAGCAATTCTCTACATTGGAAACTGCCTTCGTTCTCCACTCCGGGCTTTTCTGTCGTGTAAGCTTCAGGTATCTCTGTAATCATGCTGCTTTTGTGCGCCTTTGATTCTGAGCTTCAGATGGCCTATCGGTCATTAACATCTACTGAGTGATACTCTGGAATCTGTAGTCCTATCGTATGTGGTTCCTGCTTCTGAAGAGGTCTCTTCTGTGTTCTTCGAGCATCGACGCTTTCCCCTTTTTCTTATATGTTTCCTGCAAAAAAATTACTCCATCTTATCTCCTGTTTTATAGTTTGCGTAAAGGAAAATAGTGAATGAAAATAAAGATTGATATGAAAGCTTCAGATCTTGCGTGTGTATAATCATGACATTCGAAGTGAACTGACTCTTTGAAAAATGAAAAGTAGCCATTCGTACAATCATTAATTTCTTTTTGCAGGCGCGCGCTTAATTCTGATTAATGGACAACTTTCCTTGAATGTTGTGCCGAGCAAGATTCGCGCTTATCGCAGATCGCAGATTTGTATTATAGTATTGTGGTATCGCAATATCGGATCATCGCAGATCACAGATTGTGGATCAGAGATCGCAAATCGTAAATTGCAAATCGCAAATCGCGGATATTAGTTATTGCGTCTTACTCTATGCGGCTGCTGCGATATGCGACGTCGCACATCGACCGTCGGGGATTTCTTAAGCTTCTCCTTTTAAGAGCGCTTATGGTAAATGCGATGCGATGAATTTAGAATCGATCCTTCGTGGTTTGATATGCTCACAAAAGAAGTGTTTCCTTTGCTTTGTTGCGATAAGATTCTAAGGAAAAAACAAAAATATTCAAGGGGATTTTGTTTGAATTTTTTACTAAGGGTCCCCCATTTGCTTGGTGTTGTTGCTAATACCAAACAAAAGAGGGGGGGGTTGTTGGTGACCACAACAAGACCTAAGCACAATGTCCATCCAACTAAAATGGCCGCACGTCACGAAGCGATCAGGCCCACAAAAGAAGGCCAAGGCTTCCAAACTGGACATCGAACAAATTACATTGATAGAGGGTGACCTCTATGACATCGATGACACAATTCGCGAGGTCACCAGGGAAGCGTTCCAGGAAGCTATGATGAAGCAATATAATGTGTTGGGGGCCCTAAGGGCATAGCTGCAGGAAATTTAGGTGCAACCCCCATAGGAAGGAACAATAGTCGCCTACGGTGCCTTAGGTACATCAGCAGTGGAGCAGTTGATATGTGCAAAAATGGCCAACACCACAGTGCTGCCAGAGGGAGCGCTAACAGTGGAGAGTGAGGAGGATAGAGCCATGGTGGGTTGGATCAAGGGACTTGGCCTAAATTTGGTTGCCCTTTCGCGGGACACATTGTACCAGTTGCAGGAAAGCATAACAACAGAGCTACGCACCCAGTAAGGTTGCGTGATCTAGGTATTGAGTGAGCAGAAGATCAACATTGAACAACTTAGCCTGCAGCGTGATGAGCTACTGTCACAGAATCGAAAAATCACATAAATATTGGATGAAGCATGCCGACGTGTTCCAGAATTATCCATCACCGCAGACCTACCAACCAAGATGCGGATCCACTGTCTCGAAAGTGGAGTCTGAAGCACGTGTGAGGGAACAACATGAGTACAGCTGGAGCTAAACCTCTAGATTGCTGAGCTGTGAATGAAAGTGCAGCCTTCCACTCCTCTGGAAGTTAAAGAACAGTGTGCTAGTACGATTCAGACAAGATTGGCAGAAATTGGAAGGGTGGTGCAGGACTGCACTGATATGTTGGACCAAGCATTCGGTGTCCTCACATCCTTGCAGGAGGACCCCAACATACAAGGCCTGGAAATAGAGGTGCACAAACTACAACAGCAGTGTGACAGTGTCAATGGAATGGTGTAGATAGTTGTGCTCACCAACGACTGGCTAAGATGCAGCAAGCAAGGGCACTGAAGGAGAAGGTGGATGCTAGAAGATAGAAAGAGGCCCTTCTCAAATCACGCGCCCAACCTTGGATCGATGAGGCCTTCACCATTACGGCCAAGATTGAGGGCAAGCTTGCACAGATGCGGGGACTATATGTGCTAAGACAGATAGCGGATCCTCACAAAGAAGCAATAAAGGAGCACATCCAGTAGGTCCAGCAAACAGCAGAACAGTGCGTCAGGGACCTCTAGGCAGTACGGGAAAAGTTGGAGGGGCTCCATACCAAGATTGCTGCACCAGCAGAGTGACTCAGGATGAGTCATGATGATTGTGTTGGGGGCCTATTGGGCATGGAATCCCTCCATATTAGGTTTTGGGGCTCAAAGCCCAAGTTTTGGTCAAAGGTTTTGCAAGACTCCACAAATTGCAGGCATGGAGCACGAAGTAGAGGTTAAGTCATAGTGTTGTCCGCCCTAAAGTAATGTAATGTAATGTAAAGTCATGTTGGCCTACCCATGGTTTGTGGACCATGGGATTATATAAATATAGCGAGGCTCTAAGTTGTAAAGAGAGTAGAAGATAGAGTGAGTAGTAGAGGAATGGTTCAAGCTTAGAGTAGGATTCTAAGTGTATTAGATCGTAGTAGTAGGAAAAGGTTCTGTAGTTGAGTGCACAAAGGCCTAGTAGAGTCCGTAGCTAAGTGCGCGGACCCTTGTAGCTGAGTGCACAGGGTAGTGTTGAGTTTGTAAGTGGGATTTAAGATTAATAAAGAGAAGTTGATTCCTGTTTTTGTGTATTTGTTGTGCATTATATTCTTTATGTTTGTATTGGTTTATGTGTGGCGCGCATTGATATGATTGCTGAATATGCTATAATAACCATATATATTACACACACAAGTTAATTAATCAGTTAATTAGCAAGGAACTTGGGTATTATACGGGTTGCACCCCGAATAGGGCTGTGCATAAACAGTGGCACAGGTTGTGAAGGACTAAACAGTGCGCGTAGCGATGGGTCAAACCATGAACCTCTAGAATCCCATCAAACATCCCCAAGGTGCGGAAACTTGGTTCTAGCAACCTCCCATGCTACTTCAAGTGAGACCTTAGTCCACGCTTTGTGGAATTTTTTCGAAAGGGCCAGTAGTACCAGGATTTGCTTGGCTAAATCACCTCTGAACTTGGGTCAGGCCCATACAAGCCAACATGAGGCCTGGTGAAACACCCTAGAAGATGGATCAAAGACTAAAGTTCCAGATCCGTGAAGCTAACATGAATCTCACATATAGCCAACAACACAAATGGTTTGTAGCCTCGCTTCTACCTCACCTAAGGGTTTCTTTATAGCAACAAAAGATGGGGACCCAGGTGGAAGCATTGGATATTATGATGTGATTGCATGAAACAACTATTTAGGACACTACTTTGGGAGTTCAATAGATCCATGCGGTGTTGCAGAACCTCTACTTGGAGTTGCAGAGCTTGAAGAAGGAAAAAAGCTTCTCGGTCGGAGGTGCGCGAAGAAGTTTGGTGCCTAAAATGTAAAATCCAGGGGCATGATAAAGATCACTACCTTGTTTTTGCGAATTATATTACAGGGGAAGGGCCAATGTCCCTAAGACAGGAGGCTATCGCAGGACCAAGTACAGGGCCTATGCTATGGTTCACTATCTGTTAGGTGGCTGAACACATGTTACATATACTTGTCATTTGCTACAAAAATTTATACAAATGCCACAATAGTTATTCAACAATTTCTATAAATCGGTGGGCCACGATGAGCGTAAGTACCGTAGCTATGAAATGATGATGGAAATAATGCCTGCATATTTAATGCAAATAGAAACTTGGCCTCCTATTCAAGGCATTGGGGGAGTGCGATGGCGGATATCAGGGGCACGAATAAGGCTGAGGAGGATGAGGACCTGGTAGAGGTCGAGGACAGGTTATTTTCTCCAATTGCGGAGTGACATGAAATTACACACGAGAGTGTAGAGTCATATGTGACAGTCATGCTGGTACGACACTCAGTTTGGCCATGTGATATAATAATGCCCTATACTGATAGCTAAGATGCAGGAGAAGAAAGTGCGACCTCAACAACCTACCCAGAATCCACAGATGATGAGGGCTGAGCCTCGCGAGGAGGATCCCAATGTGAATATTGTTCTGTGAAGTGGAATGCTGATTGGTGATGATAAAGGAAAGAAACCTGAAGAAAGTGAGTGGGTTTGTAAGGCTCCAGAAAATGAGGTTGGGTTTGATCTGGAGTGCACGAAAGAAACATTCATGGAAGAAAAGAAAAGCTTTGCTGAGGCCTCTACCTCAGGAAGTCAGGACAAGCTATCTAAAGAATTTGACCCCTTCATGCTTACCACTTTCTTGGAGACTCATATGAAGCTACTCCATGACAGCAAGGCCACGAAAGGGCTACAAGAACTGATAAATAAGTTTGCTGGTAAGGAATGTGCTCTAGAAGGACACCGTGCAGTTAGAAATGTAGGAAAACACAAGATGAGAACAGGGCGCGAGATGAGGCTTACTGTGCAAATAGGAGACCATGAGATGGATCAAGTTATTTTGGATCTAGGGTCAAATGCGAATGTTTTGCATAAACAGACATGGGAAAGAATGGGGAGACCTACGCTGAGTGGTCTCCTATTCAATTGAGAATGGAAAATCAACAAAAGATTATCCCTATGGGGAGATTGCATGGAGTGACTGTAGATATAGAAGGTGCGAGCACATTGGCCGATTTTGAAGTGATAGAGATTGTTGATGACAAAAATCCATACCCCACACTCTTGGGAATTGAATGGGCTATCGACATGAATGGGGTAATCAATTTGAAGAAGCGGATGATGTCATTTGAAAGGAAATCGCTCTGCGTAGTAGTACTATTGAACCCTGCAGAAGGACCGCGCTATACTGAACCAGTTCATGACCATGAGGAAAGCGATGATGATTTGGATCAGATCTATAAAATAACAACACAAGGACAAGATTGGGTTAATTTGACATCCAATGGATGAATTTCATGTGACCGTGAAAGTTCTTGTACATTAGATTCAAATGAAGAGTTGGAGAATTGGCATAATAGATTGCACGGAGTATCTACGATGTGTTGTGTGTCATCAAAGGTAAGAAATTTACCTTATTATTATGGTTTAACTGATGTAGACAAATTTTCAGATGCATTTTAAAGGGAAGTACCAGTGAAGCATTGCTTCCAAGCGTTGTATTTGGCGATGTGCACTATGCCTGCATGGTGGTGGGGTATGCATAAAGACAATTTTGATGAATGGCGTGAGTACAAAAGAATGATGTGATTGCGTTTTGGTCACCCGAAAGTCCGTATAACTAAAAAATATGATGGGAGAAATGATCTATGTGATTATTTAGGAAAATGGACTAAGGTCTATGGAACATAGCCGTAGCCAGAGTGGGTGCATATTTTCTGTCACACTTTGGACATCATTCCTATGAATTGGTACTTGGAAACAGAGATCTACCACGATATCGCAGAGTAGGACAACTTGAGAGAAGTATTTTGATGACCTTCAACTTTGAGGATGGGTTTGAAAGCATTGACGAAGTGATGTAGGAGGTTAAGGAAACAATCTTTATAATACCACAGGATCCTTTAGAATTGATTTAACTGGATTGGAGCACCCAGCTGCTGTTACACAAAAAATTGTCACCATGACTTTCTACAGTTTGTGTGAGTCCATCAACACTCATACATACCTCCTTTGCAAGTCTTCAGCCTCAGCTCTTCATGTCAAGCTTTGAAAATGGGAGAAAGACCTTAAAAATATCTCAAATCCTAGTCTCGCACTTTCTCCTAGTATTGCCTGCAGTGCCGCACCCAATGGTCATGTTTCCTGCGAACCTGACTGCTCTGTCTATTGAGTAATGGGTGCGAACCCCTGTAAAAGTTAAAAAGACGTGAGTTCATTCTTAAAAACTCATCTTGGGTCACTTCTAGACACTTCTAGAAGGAATATTGCACTGGCAAGTGTAGAAATTTTGAATAATTTAACACATATTCACAAAGATTATCCCGATTATACACTATTGTGGAACACATGCATAATACATAACCTCCTCTACGTTGATCATCAATTTAGCAGCATTAAAAACAATGAAACATCAATCGCATGCGCACATTAACACAGTATCTAACCTGGGGAAAGCATACAGCTGAAAACCCCACACTATCTATATATTATAATGATTGAGAACATGTAACAATACATAGTACAATACTCCTCACAAGTACTCAGTACTATCTCCACCTGTTACACATAAACTAGCTCAGATCTGATCTCCAAATCTCCTCCCTTTCTTGCCTGCCTCCACTGTGCAATACCTACATGAGAATGAATGACAATGGCTCAAGCAAACTCGTATTTACTTGGAAAAATCACATGAGAACAAGCTACAATTTCCCTTGGCAAATCACATGCACAACTGATAGTCACAACTCACCCTTTCACTTACCTCTAACACTTGTCTCCACTGAACTGAACATGCACTAACATGCAACTGAGTTAACTGATGTATTCTTTAGTTGCATTATGAGTTAATAATTAGTTTAACAACTCATCATTAGTCTATTTGCAGTTAGACTAATTACAACTAGTTTAACCAAGTCAAACTGAACACAATTCAATCAACTCCACAATCAACTCTGCCAAACTCAACTGATTGAGTTCTAACTGAAATCATGCATGCAACAACTCAACTGACCCACAAAGAAAACATATTTCCTTCTGACAGCTGCATGTGCCACATCTGTAGCTCAAACTGAAGTTCTCCGAGAGAATAAGATAAAGTTTATAGTCTAAATATTATTATAAGCTAATAATATTTTACTGCTCTATAATTAGACTTGACAATGTCACCGCTGTTGTCTAAAAATAGAAGTCCATCTATTTTTTCCAACTTGACCAATCATCCATAAACAGCATCCTGCAACTCATAGACATGATCCATATGTCTAAAAATAGACATAGTCTAAAAATAGACTTTGCGCCATAATTTGCTTGTGGGACCACTTAGTGAAGGCGACTCCTTTCCACTAAGCTCCATCATCTTGTTGCATTCTCAACAAGCATTTCTTGTTGCACACTTTTCAACACTCCCTCTCAACAAGAAAGGCTTCCTCTCAAACCCGATCCTGTAGCTCTGGAATGTTCTGCATGCAACACATCTACCCGCTCCACTTGCTCCAACAACACTTGGAACAAAAACACTCCCAACTAACCACTCTGTTGGGCTAGGAACATACTCTGATGCTGAAGCTCTACTTGCTGCTGACAAGTGCTCCCTCTCTGACATTT
>APFE031078033.1:0-17802 GCA_000404065.3 Pinus taeda | reverse complement strand
GATAAAATCTTGACTCATTAATTGACTCCAAGTAATAAACTCAATTTAAGGAATAAAAGGGGGGAATAAAGAGACATCTAGGAGTAGAAATAGGAATCTTGTGAGGTGAGGAAGATATTAGTTTTAATTAAAAAGATAAGTAAATAATTTTGGGTGACCCTTGATGAGAGAATGAAACATGGGTGGGTGAATAATCAAGCTATTAAAAAGAAAAAAAATATTATAATTATGCATTTCATGCCAAGTGTCATCTATGAGAAATCTTATAAAAGAAGGGGCAGGCCATGGTAGAAGGGACTTTTTGGAACCCTATTGTTGGATGGATGATATGTTGTGAAAGCAGTGACTACGAAGCTATAGTGAGTTTGGTGAGGTAGAGGGTTTTAGAGAGGGGACTCTTGAGCTAAGGTTGCTCTCCTCTGCCAGCTAGATTCTTCCTCCATTGTACAACCCCATTGCATCTCGGGGGTCCGCGGGGAAGAAGAGTACCCAAGGAGTAGGCTGGGAGGTAAACCGGTGGGTCTTGATTCGGATCAAGTGCATCATCATACACTCGTAGAAGTGACCGGCAATGAGGTAATACCAGCGACAACAGAGCCAGCGGAGTCTCGCCTCTCCGGTGTACGGTACATGTGTATTTTGTTATTACCTTACCTTAGATTAAAAGTATATAAATGTGGTGTTATGTTTGTGGAATGAGCATCAGCGATGTGTGTGTGTTGATTGAATTGAAATCTCAATGTGTTGTTGTTCGACTGTAATTGCTGTGTAAAAAAAAAAATGTGCTTGATATATATATAGTTGTAGTTGGGTCATTTCATTGTTTTAGCTGGGTCTTTCACCTAACTTTCTGAAAGATCAAGGAGTGGAGTCTTGGATCTTTGCAATAGACCAAGGTGTGGAGTCTTGATACTACTAGGACGTGGATTCATAGGTATGGAGCAAGGGAAAAAAGTTCTAACAAGTCTAGAGAGGTGCACAATAGGGGTGTGTAATCCTTATTCTCTGACTGAAAAGAAACACCACTTAAGGGAGTACAACAACGAGGTAAATTAATCTAAGTTAAACTTTCACTTGAATTAATTCAAATTTTCCCACTTTAGAGGATCATTTGAATACAAAATATTTTAAAATATTAATTACTTATTTAAGTTTTATGGAAAGGATACATGGGGGTATGAATATTAGATAATTAAAGTAATTAAATAATTAAGAAAAAATGAGAAGTTTCCACCTTAGGCATGTTGGTTAATAATATGAATCATAATAAATTAAAAATAAGTTAATTTTTACATGAAGGTGGTGAGGTGTCACTCCACTCAATGCTTATAAATATTGAAAGAATTTTCCCCATGGAGGGGGGATATGATGAGGAGTAGGGAGATGCTGCTGAAATGACTACTAAATTCCTAAATTCAAAATCCCAATAAATTTGCCTGGTTAATGGAAATTGAGTGGTGTGAGAGGAAGGTAAGATAACTTCCTTAGTTTGCCCAATATTTATCACTATCGTTGAATTTGGTAATGTTTGTGAGCAAATAGGCTCGTGGGTTCCAAGGAAAAATGTTTCCGTTGGATATGGTTGGGTGGTAAAATGGATTGGTCTATTGGAGTTGGCAAGAGTAACTACGAAACAAAGACCATTGAGTATCATGTAACTCTCAGGTGAAATTCCATTTTGTTATATTTTCCTTTAATTAACCTTTCTTGGATGAAGATGTAGTTAGTTTACCTTATAAATAGTTCTTGTCATTCTAAAAGATTTTATCATTGTTTTTGTTTTAACTAATGGGTGAATAGCGGCTCCAATTATTAATTCTTTCATTTAAATGGGTTGTGAGCCTACAACATGGTAGTGTTAATTGTAGTCCCTACGTCTTCTATCCATTACAAGTGTAGTGTTCTTATTATTGTACATTTTTCCTTATGAAAGCATATATTGAAGACGAATTATTATTTTCTTAATTTTTGTTGAGAAAGAAAGAAGAAAGATTACAATTTAAGCTTCTAATTTACATCTCCAAGTAAAAAACAAAAAGGTAGAAGAAAAAAAAACAAACCATATCATGCAAATTATAATTGGAAGAGATGATGTTCATATTCGTATTCTCTGGAATCCTCCTTCGGTTAGTTGGTTTCCTTAACAATTATATGTTTATCTTTTATCTTTTATCTAATAATAGTGATTCGCACAAGTCTTGTTTCAGAGTTTAGAAGTCATTATTTGTAGGACACAATGCACAATGTTTCTTCTTGTTTTCTTTTAAATATAACACTTATTCTTTTTGCAAGAAAGAAGGTTCTCCTTAAATATAGAATTCATTATTTTTTGTAGAAAAGAAAGCATTCTTTGAAATTCAACGCTTATTCATTTTGCAGAAAAGAAAAACATATATCTCTGCTTATTTTTTTCTTTTTACCAATGTCAATGTGCTAATTTAGAGTGTCGTATCATTAAATGCAATGGTGGATACTGATTTTAGTTTGATGGGTGTATATATTGGTGTGTTACATCTACATTACCAACTAGTTTGTGAGATAAATTAGTGCCCTAAAATTTGTAACTTTGACTAGAAAACGTAAATTAGTGCAGTAATCTTTGTAACTTTTACTAGAAAATGCTACTAGATAAATTAGTGTGGTAATACTCTAAAACTTTTACTATAAAGCATTTATGATTACTCCCTTTGTAATATATAGTTTGAAGTTTTCATTATTGCCAAAAGTGTTGGTTTCTGAAAGAGGTTAACCTTGGTAATATTTTATAATATTGGTAATATTTTATAACCTTGGTAATCTTTATATGCATTCTTGGCAAATGAAACTTATGATTGATCCATTTGCATTATGTAGTTTAAAGTTTTTATTTTTGTCAAAATTAATAGACTGATAATTTTTAAAGAAGATAAGCTTTGTAATATTTTATAACGTTTACTATTAAACATTTTATACACTAGGATCTTTGGTTATTTCACCAATAGTTGATTTTGGAATGGTTTTTAATCATTTATTATTATTTTAATGTTGCACTCTACATGACACCAAATCTTAGTACGTGAACTTCCACATAGAGTAATTTTGTTTGGACAATGTGAAAGAAAACTTTGTTGTTTGTTTAGACTTATTGTAATAATAAGAATATTTAGTTCAAATAATAAATATTTTGGTAATTATGTACAATCAATTATGGACACCATACTATGATATCCTTCCCTGACAGGGATGTGGATGTTATTCGAATATTAAATTGGATTTATTTTACTAAGCTTGAGATTCAATGAAATCATCTTCTTTTTCATGCTTTTAAAGTAGTATAAATATTACCATATTATTAAGTAATTGAAATTGTATGTGATTTATTAAGTATTGGAAATTGTATCTTACTTTTTAAAAACTAAAATAAGAATTATGTTGGATTTTTCCTTTCAGTGTGTATATATATATAATATATATATAATATATATATATATATATATATATATATACCTTGTAATGTTTTGCTTGTAAAGCTATGGTATTGATGAAAGATTTTCAGAGTACATAAAGAGAATAATTTTAGGTGTTTGGGGTAAATATGAAAACTAATTGGGAAGTAAGATAAATGGATTTGAAATTAGAAAGGCTATTCAAGTTATAATACTAGATACTTAAAAAGAAAGTATTATAGTGGGGTAAACAATATATGAACCAAAACAATTTCCATCACGATTAAAAATCTTTGACAATGATGTCAGTAAGTAAGTTATTGAGAAGAGGAAACCGAAATGAATTTGCATGTTGTGATCATTTAATGGTTTCATAATGGTATCAAATATTTCTAAAATGACCGATTTTATATCTAAAATATAGGGTATTGTTGCAAAGAAATATTCTTCAAATGAATGGATCAAATGTTAATATCTAAACTTTATGTTACATGGAATGAATATTTTTGGATATGATGAGTTTTCCATTTTTGGAAGACTTATAATTTTAGTGAGGATTAATTTTTTTAATTTTTATGTATTATGAAAGGCCAAAGCATTATACAAAGTCCATATAGAGTATTGTTAACATATAGAAATAATATGAATCTATTGTCAATGTTTGTATGAAACATGGATGGGTTTTATGTGTGAAGTCATATTTTATGATTTAAAATAAGAATTTACTATTATAGTTGGATTTGAAAAAATTTAATTGCATCTTCAAACATTTCTTAAGAATTTATATGGTTTAATTGAAAACTTATATATATAATGAAGAATTGATTTTGATGAAATCTCGTGGACATGATTAAGAAGGGTTGATTATGCATACTTTGAGTTTAGTGGAATAAATGTTCGTAACAAGAATTTGTTTGAGATTTAAATGCACTATTTTAATTTGATTAGAAATGAAGAAAATAAGATTGGTATAGTATACACGATTAGGTGGTTTAGAATGTTAGTAATAGCTTATCTTGATATATGAAGTAAAATGTGGACTAGGTATGTATACTCCAGTAGTAATTCTTTTTGTATGTGCTTGATTGGGGTAGGGTTAAATTGATTTTTAAATGCTTGAAAATGTCGAAAGAGATTATTTTAATAAGTTGATGAAATGTCTTTTTTGTTTTCTTAAGACAAATGAAGTCTAGTATATTTAAAGAATATTTCATGTTGTTGTGCCTAGGAAATTCATAATAGTCTCCTTAAATTGCATATTGGTTGGATTGTATTTAACTAAATTAATTAGAGAAATTATGAGGATTGAACTCATGAACTTCTCAAACCTATTTTTAGTTAGTTGATATATTTAAAATTCATGTTGTTTATGAATATGATGAATTACTTTCTGGAAGTTTGATTGGCAGGTAATTGCTAAGAGAATAACATGTTTAGAGATAAACCTTTTTTTAGTGATTGGATTTTTTCTTTTATTTAAGCTTAAAGCATAAGGTATGAGATTAATGAAAATTTTATTTGAGTTCTTATTTACAAGAATATGTGCTCATGATATTTTTGAGGGAAAATTTGAGGAAGAGTGAGATCACATTTTTGATGAATTGGAATTGTTGCATGATTTAGAAACCTAATATGATTGTATTGCATGTGAATAAAGTGATGGATTTAGGAATTTGTGTTGGGATGTATAGTTGTATGAGTAGTGAGTAGCCTTGAAAAAGGTTTTAATATTTTGAGAGGGTACTATTCTTATTTAAAAAGCACAAAGAGAAAAAAAAAAAAAAAAATGAATCTTAGTGTAAATCTTAAGTAAATGCAACATTATTAATCAACATGATTTTCATAGATTTGTTTAAGGTTTTTTCTTAATATGTATTAATGTTAGGAAATAAGGTCTAAAACCGAATGAATTACCTAGCTATTGAATAGAAATAATTAGTAATTGAGAAATGGGTTTTGATATAATGTTATAGGTAACCTACTTTATGAGTTGTCTTCGATTGAAATATTGCAAATCGATATGTTGGAATGAAATTTGTCTAAACCAAGATTGAATTGGTTCTCAAGTAATGAATGTGAATAACGTCAATGGTTGTGGAATTCAAAGAAAAGTTAGTGGTACAAAGTAGGTGTTGCCACTTTACCCTAAGAAGTTAAAATAATTTTTCTTTGAGCTTCAAATTGTTTTTATTCTTAGGATTAAACTTATGGTAAAAATAGTAATTGGTTCCTAAGATTTCTGATTGCATCTATGTCTTGTGAAATGAAAAGGGTAAATTTAGAGAGAGAAAATATATGTCATTACCTATAAATACGACATCATGTTTGGTAACTAGATTCACATGCAATTATATATGTATGATTTTCTACCTCTTGTCATGCAAGTTTGATTATATGATAGGATATACCATATGTTGTTATAAAACTAATGTGTGAGCTATTTATAGCTTGGCAAGCTCAATATACTATAGAACCCAAAACATGACACATGAAGGATTAATGAGAACTACGAGAAGAAAAACATGTGGAATTTCAAGATATTATAGATAACTTAAGTAGATGTCATATCAATTACATAAAATATTATCTTGTTATGGTACTATAAATTGTACGGTTGGTTTTGATATAGAAATATTTGGAATTTTATATATTGAAACATATCTAATATAGTATGGATATATTTCCTACTTGATTAAGAATGGTATGTTTTGGTTTTCATGGAGATGCTTTCACTTTACCAAAGCATTGAGTTATGAATTGACATGAAGAAAAAGATATAAAATACTTATACATAAGGTTAAAACCTTTATGACAAGAGAATTAAAAATAACCAAGTATCTTATAACTGTAGGAAAACTCAGGGCCAAGTTTATCCCAAGAGGGGGAGTATGTAGTGTCCCTTCTTGGTTAGTTAGTTTTTATGACACCTGGAGGGTGATTTTAATGGAGTGTATAAATATTATATATGCCAAACTTATGTATAAGCTTGTGCACTATATACCTGGTTTGGGTCATATGGTTTTTGCATGCTTATGATAATATCTATGGTTGTGTATTTTGGTTAAGTGCATATTATGGATGTTTCTCTTTTGGCATCCTATTTTTGTTTGAGTCACATGGGTTTTACATGCTTATGATATTATCTATGGTTGTGTATTTTGGTTAAGTGCATATTATATATGTTTCTCTTTTGGCATCCTATTTTGAATTTGGTAAATGACATGAATGATTGTCTATGATTGCAACACATGAAAAAAATGCTTCTATGTGGATTAGTTAAGTGAGAATAATCTTGTTGATGATCTATGAATTACATGATTATGTATGCTTAATCAAGTGTTTAGCAGGAATTGGCAGACAACTTAGTTACTTGTCAAGAAGGATTCTTAGATAATAAATGATCGTGGATGTCATGTATACAATTATGCTCAAATAATAAATGAATGTAGAGGTAATGTATGAAGTTGGTTAAAATGTCATTGAAATAATTCATTATGAATTTTAGTTGTTGTGTTTAATAAACAAGGTTATGAGGCATGCTGGTCTAGGGAAACAATACCTTTCCAACATATCATCATATGCATATGAGCTCACAACTAGTACCTTGAGGAAAAGCATGGATCTTCAAAGAAGCATAGATGAGAATCTATGGAAATGATTAGGGCATGGAGTCCTAATTTTTTGAAATATCAAGGCGTGGAGTCTCGATTCTACTAGGATGTCGAGTCCTAGGTACAAGGCAAGGGTGCAGAGTCCTAACAAGTCTAGAGAGGTGCACAATAGGGGTGTGGAATCCCTATTCTCTGATTGAAAATAAACACCACTTAAGGGAGTACATCAACCAGTTGAATTAATCTAAGTTAAACTTTCACTTGTATTAATTCCAATTTACCCACTTTAGAGGGTCATTTGAATAAAAATTATTTTAAAATAGTAATTACTTATTTTTGAAAAATAAATAATAGAATTTTTTCTAGAAAGGACACATAGGGGGATGAATATTAGATAGTTAAAGTAATTAAATAATTAAGAAAAAAATGAGAGTTTTCCACCTTAGGCATGAAGGTGAATAATATGAATTACAATAAATTAAAAATAAGTTAATTGTTGCATGAAGGTGGTGAGATGTCACTCCACTCAATGCTTATAAATATTTAGAGAATTTTCCCCATGGAGGGGGGATACGAGGAAGAGTAGGGAAATGCTGCCGAAATTACTCCTAAATTCCAAAATTAAAAATCCCAATAAATTTTCCATGGAAATTGAGTGGTGTGAGAGGAAGATAAGATACCTTCCTTAGTTGGCACAATATTTCTCACTATTCTTGAATTTGGTGTTGTTTGTGAGCTCATAAGGCTCAAGGGTTACAGGGAAAAATGTTTCCCTTGGATATGGTTGGGTGGTAAAACTTACTAGTCTATTAGAGTTAGCAAGCAGAACTACTAAACAAAGATGATTGAATATCAGGAGAGTGGTGTGAGAGGAAGATAAGATACCTTCCTTAGTTGGCACAATATTTCTCACTATTCTTGAATTTGGTGTTGTTTGTGAGCTCATAAGGCTCAAGGGTTCCTGAGAAAAATGTTTCCCTTGGATATGGTTGGGTGGTAAAACTTACTAGCCTGTTAGAGTTAGCAAGCAGAACTACTAAACAAAGATGACTGAGTATCAAGCAGAACTACTAAACAAAGATGACTGAGTATCAAGAAACTCTCAGGTAAAAGTTCCATTTTGTTATATTTTTCTTTAATTAACCTTTCTTGGATGAAGATGTAGTTAGTTTACCTTTTAAATAGTTCTTGTCATTCTAAAAGGTCTTATTATTGTTTTTATTTTAACTAATGAGTGAATAGCAGCTCCAATTAGTAATTCTTTCATTTAAATGGGTTGTGAGCCTACAACATGGTAGTGTTAATTGTAGTCCCTATGTCTTCTATCCATTATAAATGTAGTTTTCTTATTTTCAGTTTGCATCTCTTTTCTTTATTGTACATTTTTTCTTATGAAAACATATATTGAAGACGAGTTATTATTTTGTTAATTTTTGTTTAGAAATAAAGAAGGATTTTAATTTAAGCTTGTAATTTACCTCTCTAAGTAAAAAATGGTAGAAGAAAGTAAAAACAAACCATGTCATGTAAATTATAATTGAAAGAGATGATGTTTATATTCATATTCTCTGGAATCCTCCGGTTATTTGGTTTCCTTAAAGATTATATGTTTATCTTTTATCTTTTATCTAATAATAATGTTCTGTACAAATCTTGTTTCGAAGTTTAGAAGTCGTCATTTTGAGGACACCATCACATTGTTTCTACTTGTTTTCTTTGAAATATAAAACTTATTATTTTTGCAAGAAAGAAAGTTCTCTTGAAATATAGAATTTATTCTTTTTTGTTAGAAAAGAAAGCATTCTTTTGAAATTTAATGCTTATTCATTTTGCTAAAAAGAAAAACATATATCACTGCTGAATTATTTTTTTTACCAATGTCAATGTGCTAATATAGAGCGTCGTATCATTAAATGCAATTGTGTATATTGCTTTTAGTTTGATGGGTGGATATTGCTTTTAGTTTGATGGGTGTATATATTGATGTGTTACATTTATCTTGGTCAATGTGTGATATACCTATTAGTTTGTGACATAAATTAGTGTGGTAAACTTTGTAACTTTTACTAGGAAATATAAATTAGTGTGGTAATCTGTATATCTTTTACTAGAAAATGTTACTAGATAAATTAATGTGGTAATCATCTGTAACTTTTACTATAAAAAGTTTATGATTACTCCCTTTGCAATATATAGTTTGAAGTTTTCATTATTGCCAAAAGTATTGGTTTCTGAAAGAGGTTAACCTTAGTAATATTTTATAATGTTGATAATCTTTTATAACTTTCGTAATATTTATATGCATTGTTGGCAAATGAAACTTATGATTTATCCATTTGCATTATGTAGTTTAAAGTTTTTATTTTTGTTAAAATTACTAGACTATGATAATTTTTGAAATAAGATAAGCTTTGTAATATTTTATAACGTTTACTATTAAACATTTTATACACTAGGATATTTGGTTATTTTACCAATAGTTGATTTTGGAATGGGTTTTAAATCATTTTATTATTATTTTAATGTTTCAATCTACATGACACTAATCTTAGTAAGTGAACTCCCACACAAAGTAATTTTGTTTCAACAATGTGAAAGAAAACTCTGTTGTTTGTTTAGACTCTCGTTGAAAAGAATACTTAAGTCTTTCTGTAGGATGGCAAGATATACTTTGATTTTGTTTCATGCAATATGAAATTGTAATAATAAGAATATTTAGTTCAAATAATAAATATTTTGGTAATTATGGCGAATCAATTATGGACACCATACTCTGATATGCTTCCCTGGCAGGGATGTGAATTTTATTCGAATATTAAATTAGATTTATTTTACTAACCTTGAGATTCAATGACATCATATTCTTTTTCATGCTTTTAAAGTCATATAAATATTAAGATGTTATTAAGTAATTGGAATTGTATGTGATTTATTAAGCATTGGAAATTTTATCTTACTTTTTAAAAACTGGAAATAAGAATTATGTTTCATTTTGTCCTTTTAGTGTGTGTGTATGTATATATATATATATATATATATATATATATATATATATATATATATATATATATTTATATATACATATACATATACATATACATATACATATACATATACATATACATATACATATATTCCCTTGTAATATTTTTCATGTAAAGCTATGGTATTGATGAAATATTCTTAGAGCACATAAAGATATTAATTTTAGGTGTTTGGGGTAAATATGAAAACTAATTGGGAAGTAAGATAAATGGATTTGAAATTAGAAAGATTATTCAAGGTATAATACTTGATACTTAAGAAGAAAGTATTATAGTGGGGTCAACAATATATGAGCCAAAAGAATTTCCATCATGACTAAAAATGTCTGACAATGATGTGAGTAAGTAAGTTATTGAGAAGAGGAAACCGAAATGAATTTGCATGTTGTGATCATTTAATGGTTTCATAATGGTATCAAATATTTATAAAATGACAGATTTTATTTTAAAATATAGGGTATTGTTGCAAAGAAATATTCTTCAAATGAATAGATCAAATGTTAATATCTAAACTTTATGTTACATGGAATGGATGTTTTTGGATATGACGAGTTCTTCATTTTTGGAAGACTTATAATTTTATTGAGTATTAATGTTTTTAGTTTTTATGTATTATGAAAGGCCAAAGCATGATACATAGTCTATATAGAGTATTGTTAACATAGATAAATAATATGGATACATTTTCAATGTTTGTATGAAGCATGGATGGGTTTTATGTGTGAAGTCATATTTTATGATCTAAAATTAACATTTAATATTATAGTTGGATTTGAGACAATTTAATTGTATCTTCAAACATTTCTTAAGAATTTTATATGATTAATGGAACTTATATATATATATATATATATATTATATATACTATTATATCTATATATTATATATTATATATATATTGTTATTTCTGAATATATATAAAAATTAATGTGTAATTGGTGTCTTAAAAAAAAAATTATGTTATGTTGTAGTAACTTTTAAGTTGTAGAACCTAGTTGGCACTTGAGGGATCTTACAATGGTATTGGGATCCCAAACACTTTGATTGATCTAGGAGCAACCATCAAAATTATGAGTAAAGAAACAATGGAGCAATTAAAGCTTCCTAATATTCAATATAACCCTAAATTGTTACAATCAGAATATAGACATGTTATCAAACCAGATGGTATATTGGAAGATGTGTCTGTTTCCTTAGATTATTGGGAATATCCTCTTGACTTCATGATCTTAACCCCCAAGAATAATTTAGGAGGCCACCCATCGATCCTTGGTAGACCTTGGCTAGCTACAATGGATGTATTTATAAGTTGTAGATCTTGTGACATGTATATTTCTTATGGAAATTCCACTAAGAAATTCACATTGTATCCACCTGCAAAAACAATAACTAAAATAGAAAGTGAAATTTGGATAGATGATGATAATGAATACTTTGATGGTATGCAACTAGTATATACTCTTTCAGAATTGGATGAGGAAGATCAATTGATAAATTTAATGCATAATAATGATTCTTCTTCATATTGTGAACAAGACCAAATTTTTCCGAAACAATGCAATATTGAATATTTATCATCTCACCAAATGTTTTTACATTCTATGGAAAAGTTTGGCAATTTGATGGGCTTCTAAATTAGACATAAATTAAGGTCCATCTAACCATGCTTAAACATATTAAACCTCTATTCTTGCATTAGATAATGTATTTTTAACTTTAATATATTCATTAGGAAGGTTTATGAATAATTTCATATTTGTGCCTGATATTATTTATTTGTGTGGAATATTATGAGAATATTGGGAAAATTATGAAGATTTGGAGGAGGAGATAATTTATGGGCTTTATCCCTACTATAGCAGGATCAATAATAAATAATAAATCAAAAAGATATCATGGAATTATGGCACAAATTGTGGAACTCCAATGATTGAGAAAATCTAGGAATGTGTTCCCTGCTATTTAATGCAAATTCCTAGCATTGGAGACCAACTCCACTGATGAAGGGATTTTGGTGGGGAAAGCTTCCTCCATTCATGGGGAATGTTTCCTAATAATTTTTTATAAGTACTAAGTTGAATTTTCCTCTAGGGAGGGATTTTCATTAGTCTTCTTGTGGAGAGAACTCGTATTTTTGCAGCTCCATTGTATTTTCTTACAGGGATGTAATTGTATTGATGAAATAATGAAGATTGGTGTCATGTTCATCTTTTAAATATTGTTCTCCTCCATATTTTTCTCCATTTCCTTGGTCTTGGCCATCCCAAGAGCCTCAGATACCTTTTGTATCATTTTCTTTCCTTCTTTTCATTTCTTATTTACATGCATCTCTTGTTTTTATTTCTGCATTTAGTATTGATGATTTCTTATTGTAGGATTGAGTTAAATGGTTAATATAAGTTATTTTGCAGGATCACAAGCATCATTTCATCCTTGGAAAAGACTTGGAAGGTCATAGTAATCATTGAGCTACTTGGATTAGCTTTCTTATTCCCAAATCTAGATTTCTGGAACTAATTTATGGCAAAGAACAATAAATTTCTTCTATTTTTTAGAGCATGCTAACGAGCTTCAATTGAGTTGGTTCCACTTGAATTAGATCACAAAAACATTATAGTTCATAAAAAAAATTACTCCACTACATTTTCACTTCATTAGGTTAGGCATTTGTTAGATTTACTATCTCACTAGTTCTTGGATTTCTAGATTTTCAACTAGTAATGTTTTCATATTTTTGTTGCATGGGTTAGCAAAGGTCTTTTTGAGTGATTTCACTTGGAATGGGGACCTAAGACATCTTAGTAAATAAAAGAAATTTCCCCATCCAATTTGTATTTAATTTTCTTGGTCATTCAATGAATTACAATTTCGTATAGTAAATTTGTAACATCTTGTAGTGAATCAGGGGATCTTGTAGGAAATCCTGTTTTGAGCCCGAATTGTGAAAAATCATCATTGAAGATGGAATTAGGCCTCTAATTGACCTCCAAACCATCAAAATAATTGTACCCCTCTTTCTCCACACCTATTTCCCCTGCCAAAGATCAAGGAAAGATTAGCATTTGCATTTATAAAGAAAAAATATTTAAAAAAATGAGTTCTTTTATATTTATACATGCACATAGTAGTTAGTACTCTCTAGATCAGATTTCATGCTTAGTTAGTTTAAATCATCACATGTGATAAATAGGGTTAAGCTAGGTTTCTTTCACATTTAGTTCATGATCTTTATGCAATTAGAATAGGTTTCTTTCCTTGTACTTTCTTTCTTGTAATAGGTTAAGGCTCCATTTTGAACATTTCATTTTCTGCAATTAGTTTAGGATTTGACTTCAGTACATGCACTCCATTACATCATGATGGAAAATGAAGGACACATTGTATGCTGCACATATAATGTCGATACCTCTTAAGTTTGTACGAACCTCAGGTTGATAATTAAAATCAGTAGCCTTGGGATTTGTAACATTCTTGTTGCAATACCAAGGCTCATCACTTTTTGGCACCGTTGCAAGGGAGCTGTCAAAGTATGCATTGTTTTCTTCCCTAGTTGATTAATTTAATTTTACTTTTTGCAAAAACAAAAAAATATTTTCATTAGGAATATTTAACTTCAAAGGTATAAAATTGCATTACATTATAGTTTTCATTCAATCATAGAAACAAAAACAAAAAAATTCTCCAACACCAACCCACCCCCCATTTGATCACATGGTGCAGTAAGAACCATATCACCATCCACTTTTGCAGGTAGCAGAAGAATAAGAGATGGAAAATAATGTATAAGAAATGGATGAAGAAGATAAAAATGATGAAGATACTCTCGGATTCCCCATTCAAGATACTGATATCAATGTGCACATGAAGAACATCCCTCCATCTCTTCTTCCAAAATTTAATGGTCTAAGGTCAGAGGATCCGGAAACCTTTCTCTTTGAATTTGAAATCCTTTGTAGATCTTATGGTTACTTATTGAACACTCAAAAATTGAGATTGTTCTTGGAATTGAAGGATAGATCTCTTAAATGGTTCATGAGTTTAGGGACTAATTCAATAAGATCATGGAATGATATGCAAAATATATTTCTATAAAAATATAGAGGCCGTGATCTTAGAGAAGAAATCCTTAGAATGAATAAAAAAGAATATGAGAGTCTAGAGGATGTAAGCGAGAGGTTCATGTATAATGTTAAGAGGGAAAAACTACATCATTTAGGATTCGACACACTAAAAAACCTCTTACTTAGAACAATTACAGATGAATGGATTGATCTCCTTGATCTCATGAGTAGAGATGATGTATACCAATTGTCATTTGAAGAAATTTGTGAATCATGCAAACACATATCAAGAGGAAGGGCAAGAGTAAATAAATCAGCATCGAGATCAATAAATCAAGCTAAACTTGGAAATTTGCTTCATAACTTTAAAATAGAAATTCTTATCAATCTAAGTGAACAAGTAGAAATGTTAAGAATACAAAATGAGCAAAACGAAGTTGTTGATATTCGTGTTGTCCATGCAGAATCACATGATGTTAAATGTTTCTCCTCATTACCAAGGTTGAAGGAAGTTCACCAAGAGGAAAATGGAGCAAGTCAATTGCCAATGCAACTATGTTATGTAGCTCCAAGAGGACCATGATAGCCTAGTCAACCTAGTATGATGCAAGAGCCTAATTCACAATTTCAAGGTTATTCATATCCACCTCAAAGTAATTGGAACACACCCTTTCCTTGGAAACATTGGCCATCTCAACCCCAAAACCAATCTTGGAAACAAGGTTGGCAATGAAATTTATGGGATCCATCCACAATATCCTTAGTATTTTCCTCAATATCCTCCATACCTGACTCCATGTTATGATTACCATTCATCTCCACCACAACGACAACCCCAACTACATCCATCTCAAATATCCACTCCCACTCAACTACCTGTACCACCATTTTCAAACCCACACATTGAAGTAGCTCAACCCACTTACAATGCTGAGGTACAACACTTCCAAACATCTCCTCTTGAGATAAATGGTATTCACCAAAGCTTAGGAAGAGTATTGCAAAAAGTGATTATCTTGATATCATTGAAGGACCACATACAGAAGAAGAAGATTCAAATGAGAAGACCACATAATCATGGGTTGCAGTTGATGAAGAGTAGACATCAAAATTAGAGATCGAGACAACTCCCTCATGGTTACCATCAAATCCTCCATGTATTCAAGAGAACAATTAGAAAAAAGAGGAATATTTTAAGGTCATGGTAGAAGAAGACATGAAGAATAATCCAAATAAGCAAGAAAACCATGGACATCAAAGTTATATTGAGGTTTAGATCTAGAAAATCAACAAGATGTAGCATTAATCTCTTCTTCAACTATGCTTGATATCATCAAAGTCAAAGCATTTGATCACTCAAATTTAGGTACATGTCAAAGCATACATTTCAAGCTTGCACATCAGTTTTTCTATCATCTTGATGTGCACATGGCTCCATTAGAAGTATTCTTATACTGGAAGGTTTTTTGGTTTTTAGGTAGAGTAGGGTACAAAAAAACGAAAAATAAGAGAAAAAATAAAATCTCAGGTGAAAACCTTCTTTTATGCATTTGAGATTGTCTCATTGATTGAAAACCTCCATGAGGCGGTCAATGGATTGGAAAAAAGAAAGAGGAGAAAAAATAAAAGATCCTAGGTGAAAACCTCCTTTGAGGCACCTAGGTAGACCTACTAGTTGAAAACCTCATGGAGGCAACTAGTAGGCCTAGAGAAAAAATAAAATAATAAATAATAAATCCTTGTTCCATGTATCTCTTTGATGAATATTGGTGCTCTCCAACATCTACAAGGAACAAAAACAAGTTGGCACCAAAGTAAAGAAAAAACAAGTCAAACCTAGTCAAGAGAAGTCAAATTTTGACTTTCTCCTCCTTTGCTCAAATGCTCCAACAAGGCCAAGGCCATGCCAATCCATCACCCCATCTATTTCCACCATACACCCATAATTATGAAGATTTTCCCATTCAATTTGCTTTCTGTCCAAAAAACTACAAGAATGCTCTGTTTTACTAGAAAAAACAAAAATACATAGAGTAGAGTTTTTTTTTTTTGTCATAACTTGAAAACCATGCATCCATTTGCCAATATTTTTCAGGGGGAGATTCACATGGATGATGGTAACGTGCCCAAGCAATTTTAGCAAATTCTAGTGCATGGTTTCCAAGAAATCAGCCTCCATCACCTTTAGCCATTTTTAGTATTTCTCGTGATTCGTGCATCCATTGACCAATTTTTTTAATGGGGAGGTGCATAATGATGATGGAAACATGCTAAAAAGGTTTCAAGTTAATCCATTCTACATTTGGGAGATAGGGACGAAACAAGTCTGCTATAAGAGGTTGTCCTAAATTTTGAAAATATTGTTTGCAAGATAGCAGGAGGAGGATTAGAGCAACAAGAGAGGATCAAAGGGGACCTATACAATTCATGTTTTCATTTCTACATTCAAAATCCTTCATCATTCCATCATTCCCTCCATTTTTCTTCTCAGTTAGCTCAATTTGAAAGGGTTTTGTGTTTTCTACAAGATTCCATGTAAACCTATAGGATTCCCTGAAAACCTACAAGATGATCTTGTAGGAATTACAGTGGCTTGGAAATCCCCAAAAAAGTAACCCTAGAGAAAGGGGATGACTTGATCATGTCAAAAAAAAAAAAAATGTCTACCTCACCAACTCATCACCATGCCTCTCTCCACCATGATCACCCCTACATTCATCCAATAAAGTTAGTTTCAAAAAATTTACAGTCTTTAAAAAAACAAATACAGACAAAATAGGATGAAGACAGAGAGCAAGAGGAGAACACCTGAAAGCTGCACCTCTCATTCACCAATCCCTAGACCCCTTCCCTACCCATTCCAACCATCCTCATGCTCTATAAGTGAAGAAATGATTAAAATTTTTGAGGGAGAGGTAGCTACAGGACATCTTGTAGGAAATCCTGTAGCAGCCTATCCCACAAAACAAAAAATCACAGGTTTTAGTTAGTTTCAGCATGGAGATCCAGAGTTTGAAGAAGATCCTCTAGAGCTTAGTATTAGCATCAAGATCATCAACATCACAATCTAGTACCTACACATCAAGGAAAAACATCATAGGAAAACAAAAGAAAAAAACACATGCAACAAATACAAGTAAGGACTTCACTCTCCAAAAAACAACATCTATAGGAAGGCCGAGAAGAAGCTACAAGAGGAAATATGATGGAGAAATGGGTAAGACATTCTTTAGGAAAGTTGATATAGGTCCCCCAACACCTACACATCAACATCAACTCAACATTAACATGCATGTCTCTCCAACAACAATCAGGTAGGTACATGTATGCAATATACTTGATCTCTTCTCTTAAGCATATTATAGTTAGACATTTGTTGTCAATGCATGAGAGAAGAGGTTTTATAAGCTAAGGATGGGTCAAAAGTATCAGCCGCCTTCAACTAGTTAATTGCAGCTCACTCCTTCACTCATGCAATGTTGAAAAGTCAAATTATGAAGGGTGACGATTTCAAGGAAAGAGGACAACAGTTAAAAGAAGATTTTTTTACAAAGGCCAGACCACCAAAACACTCCAAGCCCTCCATCCACTTCATATTCACTATCTATTCATCATTCATCCATTCCATTTCATTCTTAAAAAAAAAAAAAAAAAAAAAAAA
>APFE031078031.1:0-22170 GCA_000404065.3 Pinus taeda | reverse complement strand
TGAGTCTCATACGTTTTCTGGGCATGCTGAAGGTCCTTTATAGCAGCCTGGTTGCGACACCCTTCACCTTTCATGTTGTGGGTGCTTGCCACGGAGATACGTTGCTCTGTGTTGGCAGTTCCCGGACTTTTCTCCTTGCAATGCGATAAAACAGTGCTTTCCCAATCTGCTAGGGTCATTGTTAAATAGTCGGGCGCCTGAAGAAGGTTGGAGGGGGAGATTAGGAGGCAGGGCCACTTTCCCATCTTGTCGTGATTATTACCACAAGAAGGGAGAGTGGTGGTATCAGAGTATAATTGAAAGCTATAATTGCTGTCGATTATCCCCTTGTCTTTAGCCTGCCAGGTGGGCTTAGTCCTGCTGTGGTTACGGCGCTGAGGATCCCAATAGATCGTGGGGCAGTACAAATCCTTGTGTCTGCATCGCCTGACGGTTAAGCCTTGTGCCGAGTGTCTTTCGGCCTCATCTGGATTAAAGGTGGAGTGCTTGGTCAGCATGGTGGTTTGCCGGAAAGTGGAGAGCCGTTACCGTTCCGTCGCCGTTTTCTGTTTGGGCCATGTTCTTTTCGGCATGCTGAAGGCAGGTTGCCTTGAGGTCAGGACACGTGATGTCTTCCCACCAGCTGTCCTTTGGATCATCAGGAATCTCAATCCCAATGTTGGCCAGGTGGTCTGCCACCACGTTACCCTTCCTTCTGATCACCTGAAAGGTGAGGCCTTTCATTTTGCTAAGCAAAATGGCAATATTTTCTGTTGTCTCAGCTAGGGGCCAGTGTTTCGTGACTCTGCCAACCAGAGTGCCATGGTAAATTCGCCTTGCTGCAGTTATGGCTAATTCAGAGTCTCCCTCAATGACGACGTTGGCCATCTGGTTTGTGTGCAGAATTCTAAGGCCTTTTTCCATCGCAGCGAATTCCATTTAATTATTTATGGCTTCTACCAACGCTTGACTGTGAATATAAAGAATTTCCCCCCTGTGGTTTCTAACTACTCCCCCTATGCCTGTCGGGCCCGGGTTGCCTCTAGAGGCCCCGTCAAAATTAAGTTTAAGGAAACTTGCCGGGGGCTTGTGCCAACTAGGTGAATCTTTTGGGGGAGAGAGATGGCTGCTAGCAGTTGAAGCACTATCTGCCGTATCCAATTTGAAGCTGGCCATAATGCGTTGGTCCCTGGGCAAGGGATTCTCGGCAGACCTTCCTGTACATTTGGCGGAGATTAACTCACGGATGTTAGCGGATAAGGTAATTTGCGAGAACTCAAAATTCCTTTGTTCATTTTGAAAAATTCTCCTGTTTCGTTCCTTCCATATGGTCCAGGTTACAAAGCCTGGGATCATTTTCCAGATGCTGTTAACCCTATAATTACTCGAGAAGTCCTCTGGCCACTGGGTAATTGTGTCTTGTATAAAAATTACGTTCCTGTTGTATTGTTGCATTATGTTTTCTAGCCACTGCCATATACTGTTTTCCCAGAGGCATGAGTTAAACAGGTGGTTTATTGTTTCCTCCTCATTTCTACACATGGGACAAATTGAAGGGCCAGAAAAGCCTTTTTTTCCGGAGGTTGTCCCAAGTGAGGATTTTTCCTTGCATAAGGAGCCAAAGAAAGGTTTTCATTTTGGGCCAGAAGAGGCTGTTCCAAATCTTAGTGCTCCAAGGGAGGAATTCCCCTAGCCCATTCTGTTCTAGCTAAATCCTGGCTTCCTTTAGGGTGTAGCTGTCGTTTCCTTTCATTCCCCATCTGAGTTGATCACTGGCTGAAGAAGTTCGAATTTTCCTTTTGTTGAGAATAGTTAGGAGGCTCTGAAGAAGAGGGCTCTCAGCTAAAAAGATGATGGAGTTTGGGGGATTCTAGATTCTCCACTCCTGCTCGTTGGTATTTTGGCTCTACTACTGGTTTACTTTGTAGTTGCCCATAGATTGAACCTCTCTTTTGTAGTTTTCCAAATCTGGCGTTGCGAGGTGGGGAAGCTGCTGCCAAGCATCCTCCCAAAAGAGCGCTGTGTTTCCATTCCTAATCTCCCAAAAGCTGTGATCTTGGATAATGTTGCGATTCCCTTTGGCTAGGTTCCAAATTGGGGAACCTTTTGGAACTTCTTGAAGTCGGATAAGATCCGTCTCACTGCAGTTGGGGGTGTATTTCTCTTTCCAGTGCTTTGCCCAGGGAAGGTGTGGTTCTTTGAGCCATCTCCACCATAATTTCGCACCGCAGATATTGTTTGTGGTCTGGGGGTCTATAAGGTTGAGGCCCCCTAGAGATTTGGATTTACAAAGCTTGTTCGAGGCCACTAAGGCCCATTTATTTTTCTTTGCGTTGCCTCTCCATAGGAAAGTTGTCTGGATTGTTCTGATCCTGTGAAGAATGCCTTGGGGAGCAGGAAGGATGGAAAGGAGGTATTGGGGAATGGCTTGCAAGATTTCCTTGTTGAGGACAAGCCTGCCCGCAATGTTTAGGGCTCTGTGAGTCCAATGTTTACATTTGTTTTCCAGCTTGGCTAGGGTGCTTTCCCAATGGTTCTTTTTCCAGGGTTTGGAGGTAAGCGGGGTTCCCAGGTATTTGGAGGGCAGAGTACTCCTTTTAAATCCCAAAATGCTTGTGAGATGTTTCTGAATTGCTAAATGAGTATTGAAGAAAAAAATCTTGGATTTAGCAAGGTTGATTTCCATACCTGAAGCTTTGCTGAACAGAGTTAGAATGGATTTGAAGGCCAGCGCTTCTTTCACCGTGGGGGTGCCATGAAGGAGGGTATTGTCCACGAACTACTGGTGAGTAGTGGCTGGACTAGAATGAAGAGGGCGGAGACCTCTGATATTCCCATCTTCTTTGGCTTTGTGGATGAGACGACTGAGGCCTTCCATGAGAATCACGAAGAGGAAAGGGGAGAGAGGGTCTCCTTGCCTGATGCCCCTGGACGTAGTGAATGTTTCTGAAGGAGAACCGTTGACGAGAATGGAAAAGGAGGAGGACTTGATGAGGGCCAGGATCCACTTTTTCCATTTTTGATCAAAGCCGAAAGCTGTTAGAACAGCTTCCAGGTAATTCCAATTTACCTTATTAAAAGCCTTAGAGAGATCAAGCTGCATGAGCATCCCTGCTTTTTTCCTGATCTGAAGAGTGTGGACCATTTCTTGAGCAAGGAGAATATTGTCTAAGATTTGTCGACCCTCTACATCTCCCAACTACTCTTCTGAGATGAGATTAGGTAGGATGGGTTTGAGTCTGTTGGCGATGACCTTGGAGATGATCTTGTATATCACATTGCACAGGGCAATAGGTCTGAATTTCTCTGGGGTTTGGGCGTTCTCTTCCTTAGGAATTGGAGCCAAGAAAGTGGAATTGATTGATTTGAGTATAGTCCCAGAGCGTCGAGAATCCTCCACCACTTCCCAAATTTCTGTTTTGATGGTTTGCCAGCAAGCTTTGAAGAAGTTGATGGTGAAGCCATCTGGGCTAGGGGCTTTATCATTGGGCATGCTTTTAACTGCTTCCTCCACTTCTTCCATTGAAATTTATTTGAGGAGGGAAAGATTTTGGTCCTTCGTCACCACCTTGGGGATTGATTGCGTTAAAGAGTTGATTGCATCAGTTCTGTCTATAGGAGATTCCTGAGCAATGAGCTTAAAATGATCTGTCAGGAGCGAGGATATTTCCCTGTGGTTATGAAGAGTGTCGCCCGAAGCATTTTTGAGATTGAGAATTTTGTTGGTATTTCTGTAGTCAAGGGTGGACCTGTGGAAGAATTTTGAGTTTTGTTCGCCCTCTTTGAGCCATAGCACTCTGGATTTTTGTTTCCAGAGTGTTTCTTCTTGGAGGCTTCTTTGATTCCATTGATTCATTAGGTCTTTTTCCTTCTCCTTGGATTCTTCGGTTATGTTGCCAGAGATCCAGCTTTTGTGTATTCTCTCTAGCTTGCCTTCTATAATGGATTTTTCTTTAAGATATTGCCAAATTCTGTAGTATTCCAGTGCTTGATTTTACTTTTGATATGCTTGAGCTTGCTTTGGAGTTTAAACATTTTGGTGCCTTGAACTTGCAAAGGTTCACTCCACCATTTCTCTAGCAATTTAACAAAGTTGGGGTGCTGTAGCCAAAATTTTTCAAAACGGAAAGGCTTATTTCTTGGGGTACCCAGGAAGGTAGCCTCAAGAGAGATGGGCCAATGATTCGAGCCCCCACTAGGGAGGATGTCAGAGCTGACCGTAATGCCCTCCAGAGCAATGCTCTCTGAGATCAGGAACCTGTCCAAGCGGGAGGCAATTAGGTTCTCCCCTCCCCTTCTGTTATTCCAGGTGAAGGAGTAAGAGGAGGGTTGCACATCCATGAGCTTTTCCGATTCAATGAAGTCAGTGAAGGCCCCGACATCTCTGTTGAGTTTTCTTAACCCTCCCTTCTTCTCCAGGAGGGTGGTGATCATGTTGAAGTCTCCGCCTATGATGATTTTAGAGGCCTGATATCTAGATTGCAAACTTTGGAGGGAGTTGAGGAAAAGGAACTTATCATCTAGTCTTTGAGGACCGTAAACATTGACACAGAGGTAAGTTTCAGAGTTACCTGTGATTTGAATTTACGTGGCTATGTAGGCATGAGTGGCTTCTGAGGCTGGAACACTGATAGTTCTTGAGTCCCAAAAGGTGGTGATGCCTCCTTCCCAACCTGTGCTGGCTACTTCAATGAAGTCAAGAGGCTTACCTAATTTTTGACTGATGCTTTTGATGAGAGAGGAGGAGCATTTTGTTTCTTGAATAAACATCATGTCTGGCTTTTCTGTTTTGAACTTTCTGATAAGAAGTCTTTGTTTAGCTTGGCTGTTAAGCCCTCTTGCATTCCATGAAATAACTTTCATTGATAACTAGGTGGAGGGATTAAAGGACGGGAAGGCTTCTAGGGCCTTCATTTTACCTGAGTTTAGAAATAGGATTCCCAAGTCATGAAGAACCTCTCCAGTCGTCCTCCTTCCTCTTTTCTTTCTTGGTTTGAAGCCTGCTGGGCTAAGGGAGATGAAATTGGAGTGATTACTTGATCCTATTGCTATTCCCAGTTTTCTGTTTTTCCTAGCTAGTTCCGCTTTTTTTCTGGCAATAAAGAGTTCGCTTATCCATTTTAGATCTTCCTCTGGGACATTTTCAATGCCTTTAGCCCTCCAGTCCTCCTCTAGAGCTGGTAAGTCGACTCCTGCCTTTTTTAGAGCTTCATTTAGTTCCTGTTCATCATTACCCCCATCACTATAGAACATCTCTGTGTCCTCATCTTGTGTGCTTTCCTGTTCTGTTCTAATATCTCTAGGACTGTGTGAACCCTCATCCTGTCCCTTCCTGTTGTTTTCTTGTTGGTTTTTTGGCTCCTCCGCATTTCTCTCTTCTACTTGGAGCTCTTCTGTTTCTGTGTTTGTTTTTAGAACCCTGAAGGGGTTGAGGAAGGCACTTGGGCCGACTCCTGCTCTATTAGGCTGTCTTCGATTGGCTCTTTTCCTGATTTTGGGTTTTGTGAATGCCTCTTTGTTCTGCTGCTCAACCTGGGGCTTGCTTGCCTCTTCCGTTTTATTGAGAGGGCAGTCTCTTACAAGATGCCCGTGCTTGTGACATTTCCTGCAGCGGAAAGGAATTTGTTTGTAGTCAATGGCCTGAAAGTAGTCTTCGTCCTGGAACTCCAGCCAAATACCTTCATGCAGGGCCCCAGATACGTCTAGTTCCACACAGATTCTAGCGCATGAAGTGTATCTGCACTGGATAGTTGCTTCAGACGCTTTGACAAAAGTACCTAGCTTATCTCCTATTTGCTTGAGAGTATTTAGACCCCAATAATCTATGGGGAGGGAGAAGAGACGGATCCAAACCAGGACCTAAGTGAAGGTTTCGTTTTCAGGCACAAAGTTGGGCTTCCAGGGTCTCATGTAGAGACCAGCTGAAGAGAAAAAATATGGGCCTCCTTCGAAAACCCTGTCTTTGTCTTCTAGGTTTGTAAAGACAACTGTAAAAAATCCTTTAGTACCTAGGTGCAAATTAATGTCACCTTTGGGTTTCTAGTGCTTCTTGATCCATTGGTAAAGGGCTCCCTCCGTAGGCCATAGTCCCATGAATTTGCAAATAACTGCATGCTCTGTCATGTGCTCCCTATGTGCTTGGATCTCCGGGTCCGAACAGATCACTCTTAGGGCTTATTTCTTTTTGGGCTTATAGGCTCCCTTAGGGGCCTTGCTGGTGCCTGGGGTGATGGGCGGTTCCTTCTCCTTTCCATTTTGTTGTCCCCCTTGCTTTTCTTTGTCGTTTCCTTCAATGGTCTGGGTCTGCTTTGGGCCCTCGTCTTGAGAATTTGCAGCTGCCCCGAGGGGTATGTTTTCTACTTCCTGTTCCTTTTGCATGGAACCCCCTCCCTGTTCCGCTGTCATTTCCTACCCTTTGTCTTTTCTGCTGCTTCCTGGGCTTTTGCTATCACCGTATCCTGGGATTCTCAACCCTTCATTTTTTGTCTGCTTGTTCGTCACAATGCTTTTGAACGATGGGGTCCCTGTGGACCCCCCTCCGTGCATTTGACGGGCCAGTCCCCTACCCCTGCAGCAGAGATCAGCCAGTCTGGTGAGCTGCTCAGCCAGAGCAGACTCGGGAATGGCAGAGAAGGTCAGAAACCCTAGAACAGAAGCTGTAACCGAAAATCGCCAGAGCCGTTTCTCCTCAATCGTGTTTCAGTCCGAAATGAACATGAGTATTACCTACAATTGACAAAGAGCCCCATCTGGGCATTTTCTCCTCAAATACAAAGCGTGGTTGATTGTTGTCAATACCATAGATATATTCAACCACCAAGTGTACTTATTTCTAATTTTACTTCTCTTTATGATCCAAAAGTCGATGTGTTAAGATTTTATATGGTTTCCCTTCTTGTAATTCATCTAGCATTGTTCTCTGCCACCTTCAGTCATCTCAGATTAAAGTCAATTCCTCTATCCTTCATGGTTCTTCATGCAATCTATTGAATTTACTTACTCCATTCCTTGAATTCTACACAAGAGAGTGATGTATGATTGCATTATGGTTCACTTTGGATTGTGGATCAAACATACATTCCTCCTGTCTTCCTTCTTTATAATTTCCTTCTCTACTCGGCATTGTTCTATTTAGTGAAAGTTACTAAGTTGGTATAGAAATGTCAAAGATGAAACTACCGCGAAAATACATTTGTACATTCCAAATATGAAACTTACACTAAGATGTAATGAAAATATATGCCATCATATATATGTTTGATGTCTTCTTAAGGAATTATTTATCTTTTCAATTATATATGGCTGGATATTTTTAATTTTTTTTAAATTTTTTTCATAGGATGATGTCATTAATGCCATGAAATGGTTAAGGAACCACCTATAAACATTGGTAAAACAATGTTAATAATTTAATGAGCAGGAGATTTTCTTGGATGAGGACATGCAAACACTCAGGAATCAGGGGATCTTGGGCCTCGAATATCCCTCTTTTTCTAGCATATAACATCATCATTCATACCTTAAATCCCTATGTTTTTTTCTCATTTTGTACCATAATTCCTTAACTTCTCGCCAAATCACATTTTGCATCTTGTGGTTGATTATTATTAGGTTTCTTAGATTTTAAATGGTTAAAGATGATTTTTCCATGATTTTCTAATGATGGTTTTTCTAAGTTGCTTTCTCACAGGGTTGCATCATTGGAATTTTTGACAAGTGAGTAAAACTAGTTACAACAGTTTAAGTATGGAATGAAACAATTGTAGGTGAAAATATGAAGTTATTGATCAAATTGTGATGAATCTTGACATTTCAAGACTTGAATCGTGATTAAAATACCATCTTCCATATAACCAAGAAACTGTTTGGAAAAATTCATCACCAAAAGGAAGTTAAGGTTAAAACAATTCTTAAGTGCATATCTTAAGTAAAGAATTGTTGAACATGAACATTTCCATTGTGAACAGTTTTGGTTTTGAATCAGTTAACCATGTGGAGGACCACGATTTGGATAAATCACTTCATGCTCAAACAAGGAACAATTTTGTTACAAGACAACACAACTCAGTCTAATTTAATTTCAGATCCTTCACGAAGATTCATAGTCAATTTTGAGTAATCGAAATGTCCATATTGGTTACATATTGTTGAAGTTTCCATAGTTAGAATTAGGTTGATTAAATCTGCATTTGATAGTTTCCTTTAAAACGCTGATGTAACTGAAATCAGGGATGCAGTGAAGACAATGTAACGTTGTGTTGTTAAAACTCTATTTCGAAAGATCCTAAACTATGTATGATCGAATTTAGGCTTTGGTTTAGATCAATTTGGACATATTTGACTGCGAGTTATGATGTTTAAGCTTTGATCTCATTTTCACTACATTAAACTAGCTCGCCCCAGGACTGAGAGGGCCCACCACTTCTGGAAACAAGCCCAATAGCTAGTATAGATCAGAAATTGTGTGATTTTGAAGAGATAGTTTCCATTGATTTAAATTTTGTAGAGTGTGTAATCTTGCAATTAAACTTTGGTTTGATTTGTTGGTGTTTAGTAATCATTTTTATTGAAGGTCAACTGATCAGAGAGAATTTTTTTTCTACCTATGGTACTATAGCTCACCATCATTAAATCCACGCTCGTAAAATCATTTGAGAACCATAGTCTCTTATCTCCATTGAAAAGTGGTCATGAATGTAGTGATATTATGCAGTTAAGAGTGTCACTGTTATGGAATGGATTTATAGTTAAAATGATTTCTGAATATGCATGTGTTGTGTCTTGTAGATTCGCCTCTGAGTGGACTGTTTCTCATGCAGATTTGAAGCCTAAACAATTGTTTCATACATGATTTTTGTAGTAAGGCATTTTAAGAATAATTGGAATGGTTTTGTTTTGATAATGGAAACATTTGATTTTGATTAGAAATAGCTTGCGTTGATGCAATATTTATATTAAATTGATTTCGTTATTGTGATGCAAGTTAATTAGATCGTTTGTAATGCAACTTGATTTGGGTAATTCTACCCAAAGAGATTATTGCAGTATTATAAGAACAACTTAGTTAATTTTGTTTCGGAATGGTTATTGCAGTAGTTTTAAATTAAAATAAACTTTGATCATTGGGTCTTTTAATGTGAGTGTGTTAACTTAGGCAACATAGAAATATTTATTTGAAACTGTCATTTTGAAGATTTGAAGGTGTGAACTAGATAGGATTAAGAGATAAGTTTCAATGCCTATTGATTTGTGTGATCCGAGGAATTAGATTAGTTACAATTTTGTTTTAATTATGGTTATTGTTTTTCAATAGAATAGGGTTTATTTTTACTGCAAGTGTGATTACCTTCCTACATTAGATTAAGATTACTTTTTGGATTATATTAAGCTTGTTTATTTCCAAGCATTAGATTATGGTTACTTCATTGCATGTGTGGTTACTTTTGTATAATAAATAAAGTTTCATTCCATTGCAATACTAGTTACTTTTGAAAATAGAGTTATGTTTCCTTACATGTCGTTTGCTATGATTGCTTTGAGTTTTATAATTTGATTGCCTGAGACACCATTAGTTTAGAAGCCTTGTGCCTCGAACCTTACAAGCCTTGGATTGATAATTTAATGTTGGAATTATTACACATATAATTTCCCCAATATAGAGGAATGAGAACACTCTATCGAGCAATGTTTTAAAAATATGGCCTAAATTGATGCTACATAAGCATCCACTTTTATCATGCTCTCCAAATAGGACTACCAAAATGTTTTCTTAGATATGGAGAAATATATAATTCAAAAAATGGATCCCCTTCTCCTTTTAATGCCATATATATAACATAACCTATTAGCCATCTAGGTTTAGCATTTTATCTTCATCAACCCTCAATTAGTGATAACTTTATTTGGATATCTGAAATATACTTGAAAGTATACATATTGTGACTCATATAATCATTAGTAACAGGGATGTGGCATCCGCCCATACCATGGTGGTCAACAAGGCAGGTCAGGTCATGGGAGGCATAATTTTGGCATATGAGCCCTTATTGAGCTTCTTTTTGCACCATTGTAAATGTATTCATGCGCATGTAAATTCCAAGGCTATGTGCATAATATTTCGATATTTTAACTTCAATAAACTCCATTTGATGTCTCGCAATGGATCTAGAAGGTTCCATACCTTACATTCCAAATTAGAACATGTAATCTCTCGCTTATGTTGCAATTTGTGTTTGGTTAGATACAAAATTTCCCGGATACAAAGAGTTACCATGCAATCATGGCCTTTGTGACTATTGAACCTCTTCAGAGGATCCTGAAAATGAAAACAATTTACCTTCCATCTCCTTTTTATCTTGAAAAATGTCTCCAAAGTCATTTTTTCATGGTTTCAATTAGATTTCTACATTTTTGTAAAGATGATAAATTCTGATTCAATTTAGGTTATCTACATTAGACCATATTTTCTTTTTCCTCCAAGAAAATGCATATGATTTGACATAAAAATTCCAAATTTAAATGTCTTATTTTTGGGGATACCTCAAATTTATATTTCTAAATTGGTGGAACAAGAGTCCGAGTCATTTTTTGGAAGAATGGACATATCCAGAAGGATTTCCTAGGGTAGTTGATTTTTTACCTTAGGAATATATCCAATCTAGATGCGACTTGTTGGGAACCTCCCCAATGGTTGTTCAAAATGAAGGTGATATTATTAAGGTTGAGGTCAACTAGCAAGTGTAGAGTATAATATATTAAAATAGGCTACCATCCACTTCTAATTTTCTAATGGGAGATATTTACTAACATTAAATTTTCTCCTAAGAATTCAACTATATCTACTATAAGCACCTTGAGTTGGATTTTGGTTCTGAAAATGTGGGCCTTATCCTTACGTAATATCACCTCATATACATTTTAAACAAGGCATCTTTCCACAGATCCTATCAGTTGAAAATTAACCATTAGAAGTATGTAGTCAGTGAACATGTCTAAAATTATAACTTCTTGCAAACTCTAGCAGATGGAAATAACCCTATGCTATGATTTTGCATCGATAGTTGTGTATTTACAAGCTACTACCCACTTTGAGGCTATCATTTCTATGGATCAACTAGATCGTTTGGTTTCTTATATAATCATAAGATTTGGTTGATGAGAGAGCTACTTAGTTTTATAGAGATTTTGTTTTCCCTTGTAGTTAAGGACTCTAACATCAACTTGATTCTCATCTCTGCTTGGATTACTGCTCATCTCTTCTTTCATTACCACTCACTTCGACACATGGAGCAAACTTACATTCCTGGTGTCTGCCTATAGACTTACATTCTCCGTGTCTTCCTGCTTTATAACTGTCTTCTCTACTTACCATTGTTCACTCTGGCACAAAGAACTAATGAGTTGGAACAGAGAGGTCAAAGATGAAGATATAGCAAAGATAGATTTGTTCACACCAAAGAAGAAACTCGCACTCAAAGGTAATGAAACTTTATGACATCATATATATGTCTCATGCTTTTTTCATGACCGACTTATCTTTTCAATCATTCACAATTCAAAATTTTAAATTTATTTCAATTTTTTCTTTTGATGACCCACTTATCTTAAGTTGGTATTTTAAACAAACAATAAAGTGGTCGATAAATCCAAAACGGATGTAAAAAATGTTTAACTCATCATTTATTGAATAATTGTAAAATAAAATAAAATATTTGGCTTGGATTATTATACAAGATGTAGAATAGATGGGATGGGTTAATGTTAAGTCACTTCGTGATGTGAATGTCACTCGTTCGTAGTGAAAAAATAGAGAGTGGAGTAAAATAATGGATTTTCTTAAATAACCATATAAATATGGAAAATGATGATCTTAATTGGGGAGGGAGAAAGAGCAAGAAAAAGTGGAGAAATAGGCAAATATATGGTTTGCATATTAATCCCCTATGCATCGTTATCCTCACTCCTACGCTCATGATGGTAGAGGTGGAAAGGGGAGTTAATATGAAAACCATATATAAGATATGGTTTTCATATTATTTTTTTATCATCATTTTCTCTTTTTTCTTTCTTGTTTCTTGTTTTTTAAAACTATTTATTGCATTTTTTTTCTAAATTAAAAATCTTTGTTATCATGTCTTTTTAAACTCTACAGTGTATAATTTTATTTAATTTTCATTTTATAAATAAATTGAAGAGCACTATGTTTAGGACTTGGGTTTATACTTTTTATTCATGATGGTAAACATAATCAAGGCCATGGGTTCAATTATTCCATAATTTTAAGAAAGTGGTGTTATAGAACCACTTTTGCAAGTGAAAGTTATTGTTAATTCCACATTAGTTGGATTTCAAAGATACTATTTTGTCATTTTTTATCTTGGGGATTTATTTTGTTTATTTTTCCTTAATGGTATTGGTTTTCAATGCTTTTTTTATTTTCGGGAAAAGTTTGGCTTGCACAAATTTTGGTTTTTAAGAATACTATTTGAGATGAGTCATGATGTTATGATTAGTAAGTTTATCCTATACTTCTAATTAAAAAGGACCTCCACAGGTTTTTGTTTTTCTTCAGTTGCATGAGGCTTTGTGCTTCATCATGAATTAGTTCCTCGGATACTCCATGTTTAATATCTTCTAGTTCTATTATTGACTTCAAACTACCATTGTTTTATTTTCACTTGGAATGGTGGATGCGCTAATGAAAATATTTCAAATATAAATGAACTATTTTTTAGGGCTAGCTTGAATGATTATTTATAAATAAATGGGTGAGTTATATGATTCCCTTCATGGAATAATGTTGGATTCCAAAAAAATATCGCAAGCCTAAAGAATTTTCAAGATCATGAATTTCTTTAATCTAGATGCAAGTTGTTGGAAACGTCACCAATGGGTGTTCTATATGAAAGTTCCATTAATAATGTTGAGGTTGATTACCTAATTTAAAATCGTAAGATCTTGAAATGGGATACTTTCTTCTTATAATTTTATAACATTTTACTTTTCGTTTGCAAGCATTTTAATGACATTGAAGTCTCACTCATGGATCAAAGGAGAATCTTCAAGGAGGACATTGAGATAACTTATGGTTTTGAAAATGTGTGCTTTAGATTTATGAAATATATACACATATAAATTTAAAAGGACACAAGTTAACACAGAGCCTATGAGTTGAAAATTGAATGCAAAAACTATTTAGGTTATGAACACATCTAAAAATATAACTTCTTATTAACTCCAAAATATGGAAAGACCCCCTACATTTCCCTATGCATCAATAGCCATGTTCTGGAAATCACTTACTCATTTTGAGTCTATCACTTCTATGGATTTGCCTAAGTATTTGTTTCTTGAATCATCATAAAATTTGGTTTATCATAGAGCCACTTCATTTTAAGGAGCCTTTGGTTCTTATTATATTTAAGGCCATGTTGTACTAGGATATTATTCTCAGTGGGGATGTGTGTTGGTGGAGGGGAATATCACTAAGATCAACTTAACTTGGCTAGAATTGACTAGCATAATTTCTCCCACATCTTCTAGAATTTATTGATTGTTTCTCCTACCCTTCTACTATTCCTCTTTGTGTGCTTTTGGGGAGATTTTAAGGGGGTTCATTTAGCCTCCAAGATAATAAATTAAGTTTTCCATACCTAAGGCTTCCTTCTAACCACTAAAAATACATTTCAATAAGATTTTCTAAGAAATTATTTTCGATGTTTAGGGATTAAATTAAGATCCTTATATTTCCAATTTTTCTCCGTACCTTACATGTCTAGGGAGTCAAGGATCATATCCTCCATTTCCCCTTTGTCTTGATCCATTTCTTTATCTAAAATAGAAATTCATTTAAGGATATGATCCTAAAAATATCTATTGTTACAATGGATTATGACTAATTCCAAAGGGGATATCTGGATGAACCCAAATTCTGCATATCCAATTTATAGGGACATACATGCGTAGTCGAGGGGAGAGTTGCGTGTTGTTGTGTCCAAATGATAGATGAGGTCAAATTTGTTTCTGAGTTTGAATTTCTTTGTAGGTTGGGGAGGAGAAAGGTTGTGCTAAGATCAACAGCCAAAAGGGGGGTTAATGAAGCCCTTTGAATCTTTATTTTAAGGTTGAGTTTTGAGTAGGGTATGGGTTAGGATTGGGAAATTTCTATAAATATGTCCATATTCAGGATACCAACAACACCTAAGGGGGATAAGTTCATAATTGAGGATTTCTGCCATAGATCATCTTAGTAATAAATGTAAATAGGTTTTGGCATGCATAAGAGATATACTTTGTCTTGCTTAGTGACCTTAGAGATTTTGATGACATTTCCCAAAGAATTACTAATCCTTTTTACGACAATTTCTCCATCCCAAAATATATACAGAAACAAATGCATGCATATCCAAGATAGGGAAACTGCGAAGTCCTCCTTGTCTGACACGAATATTCAATCCAGAATAAAAAATATAAGCCAAAATATTGAAGAAATAGGTTATGTCCTCGAATATACACACTCATTAGTCACCATTGAGAAAGGTGATGGTGAGGAAACCTTTCAAACCAAATTCAAACTTGATTTCATTTTTGTTCCTCCATTTTTGTTGTATCCACTATGAGCGACCTCTTTTATTTGACTAAACTCCAAAGAATTTTTTGATGTGAGAATGGTCTCTTGTGCCACATTTTGAAGGTTGTTGCTAGGAGGATTTCATCTAGTTTAGGTAAAAGTCATTGACATGATTGTATTATGGGCTTCTATAGGGTTTGTTACTACATCAATGTTGAATTCCATAGTCCCTGAAATATTATTATGCACTAAGTTGGATGTTGCTTGAGACAAAATAACTATCATAAGGATTGACATGTGCAGATGTGTTTTGAACCACTAATTGGAAGGAGGCAAAATATAGGATTTTATAGCATGGTCTTTTATAAATCCATCATAGATAAATGATAGAGGTTAAATCCCTTCTATCCAACTATTAATTATTGTGAGGAAGACTTATATGCTCTTACATGATTTCGTGTAATGAATTTCTACCTATTTTCAATGCTATCATCTCTGTGTATAATCATTTTGTTTTGCCTAGCATGATATGGGTATTACCTACCATTTACTATGAGCCCCACATTGGTTCTTTTACATTTTTTAGTATCATGCATCCGTTTGGGAATTTTCTCCTCAAATACAAAGTGTGGTTGGTTGTTCTCAATAACATAGACATATTCAACCACCAAGTGTACTTCATTCTCATTTTACTTCTCTTAATGATCCAAAAGTCGACATGCTAAGTTTTTATATGGTTTCCCTTTTTGTAATGAATCTACCATCATTCTCCACCACCTTCAGTCATCTCAGATAAAACTGAATTCCTCTTTCCTTCATGGTTCTTCATACGATGTATTGAATTTCCTTGCTTCATTCCTTGGATTCTTCGCCAGAGAGTCATGTTTGATTGCATGATGGTTCACTTTGGATTGTGTATCAAACATACATTATTGTGTCTTCCTTCTTTATAATTTCCTTCTCTACTTGCGATTGTTCTCTTTGGTGAAAGTTACTAAGTTGGTACAAAAAGGTCAAAGATGAAACTATAGCAAAAATACATTTATACATAAAAATTATAAAACTTCCACTAAGATGTAATGAAAATATATGCCATCATATATATGTCTGATTCCTTTTGAAGGAATTATTTATCTTTTCAATTATGGATGGTTAAAATTTTTTAATTTTTTTAATTTCTATTCACAAGATGACGTCATTAATGTCATGAAATTATTGAGGAAACCACCTATAAACATTGGTCTCACAAAGATAGTGTATGCAAGCACCCATTCACTATCTCCATCACCATCTCATTTCATCCATTGTCCTTTCCTCATCCATACATGACATGTCCTCAATTTGTATTGCTCAGTAAATAAGCATGATATATTAAAATCTAAAAGGTGTTTCTCCACAAGAATCATGACCTCCAAATATTCAAGTAGTACTAATCAATAGGAACCGACACCTCCAAATATTCAAGAAATGTTGTCCCACAAGAAACAACATTTGCAAAGCAATGTCAATAATTCAATGAGCAAGATATTTGCTTGCATGAGGATATGCAAATAATGAGGCATGGGGTGATTTTGGGCCTTGAATATGCCTACTTTTCCATTAGACAATATCACCATTCATACTTTAAATCCCCATGTTTTTAACTCATCCCGTATCATAATTCCTCAACTTGTCAACAAATCACATTTTGCCACCTATTGTTGATTATCATTAGGTTTCTTACCTTTTAAATGGTCAAAGATGAATTTTCCATTATTTTCTAATGACAGTTTTTCTAAGTTCCTTTTTCATAGGGTTCCATTGTCGAAATTCTTCAAAAGCTAGTAAAACTAGTTAGAGCAGTTTAAGTACGGAATCAAATTGTTGTAGGTGAAAGTATGGAGTTTGTGATCAAATGGTGAAGAACATCGACATTTCAAGACTTGAATCGTGATTAAAATACCTTATTTCATATAAAAAAGCAATGGTTCAGAAAAACTCATCACCAAAAGGAAGTTAAGGTTAAAACAATTCTTAAGTACAGATCTTAAGTAGAGAATTTCTGAATAGTATTTCATCTTGTGGATATTAGGATGAATGAATTATAGAAGAGCAGGATACATTTTAGGTAAAAACTAATTGACATGATTGTATTATTTGTTTCTATAAGGTTTGTTACTACATCAATGTGGAATGCAATAGTCCCTGAAATATTATTTTTCACTGAATTGGTTGTCACGTGGGACAACATAACTATGAGAAGGATTGCCATGTGTAGATGTGTTGTGAACCCCTAATTGGTAGGAGGAAAAAGATGGGATTTTATAGCATGGTGTTTTATAAATCCATCATGGATATATGATAGAGGTTAAACCTCTTCCATCGAGCTATTAATTATTGTAAGGACAACTTATAAGCTCTTATAGGATTTGGTGTAATGAATTGCTACTAATTTTAAATGCTATCATATATGTGTATAATAATTTTGTGTTCGATGACATGATACGATTATTACCTACCATTGACAATGAGCACCATTTGGGAATTTTCTCCTGAAATAAAAAGCATGGTTGATTGTTGTCAATACCATAGATACATTCAACCACCAAGTGTACTTGTTTCTCATTTTACTTCTCTTTATAATCCAAAAGTTGATGTGCTAAGTTTTTACATGGTTTCCCTTTTTGTAATGCATCTAGCATTGTTCTCTGCCACCTTGTTTCATCTCATATTAAATTGAATTCCCCTTTCCTTAATGTTTCTTCATAAAATCTATTGAATTTACTTACTCCATTCCTTGGATCTACCCAAGAGAGTCATCTATGATTGCATTATGGTTCACTTTGGATTGTGGATCAAACATACAATCCTCGTGTCTTCCTTCTTTATAATTTCCTTCTCTACTTGGCATTGTTCCGTTTGGTGAAAGTTACAAAGTTGGTACAGAAAGGTCAAAGATGAAACTGCAACGAAAATATATTTGAACATTCCAAATATGAAACTTGCACTAAAATATAATGAAAATATATGCCATGATATATATGTTTGATGCCCTTTCAAGGAATTATTTATCTTTTCAATTATGTATGGCTGGAATTTTTTTTTATTTTTTTAAATTTCTATTCACAAGATGACATCATTAATTCCATAAAATGATTAAGGAAACCACCTACAAACATTGGTTTCACAAAGACAGTGTACGCAAGCACCCATTCACCATCTCCATCGAAAACTCATTTCATACATCGTCTTTTCCTCAATTTCTATTGTTCAGTAAATAAGCATGACATATTAAAATGTGAAAAGTGTTGCTCTATAAGAATCATCACCTCCAAGTATTCAAGTAGTATTTCTCCACAGGAACCAACAACTCCAAATATTCAAGCAATGTTGTCCCACAAGAACCAACATTTGTAAAGCAATGTCAAGAATTCAATGAGCATGATATTTGTTTGGATGAGGACATGCAAACCCTCATGCATGGGGGGATGTTGGGGCTCGAATATACCTATTTTTCCAATATATAATATCACCATTCATAACATAAATCCCTATGTTTTTAACTCATTCTATACCATAATTCCTTAACTTCTCACCAAATCACATTTTTCATCTTGTGGTTGATTATCATTAGGTATCTTCGCTTTTCAATGATTTTCCATGATTTTTCCATGATTTTCTAAGGATTGTTTTTCGAAGTTCCTTTATCACAGGGATCCATTGCCAGAATTGTTCACAAGTATGTAAAACTAGTTAAAATAGTTTAAGTACATAATTAAGTTGTTGTAGGTGAAAATATGAAGTTTTTGGTAAAATGGTGAATAATATCAACATTTCGAGACTTGAATAGTGCTTAAAATACCCTCTCTCATATAACCAAGAAACCGTTTGGCAAAATTCATCACGAAAAGGAAGTTAAGGTTAAAACGATTCTTAAGTACAGATCTTAAGTACAAAATTGTTGAACATGAAGGTTTCTGTCATGAGCGGTTTTGGTTCTAAATGGGTCAACTATGTGGAGGACCATGATTTCGATAAATCACTTCATGCTTAAACAAGGGACAATTATGTTACAAGATAACACAACTTAGTCTAATTTAATTGAAGATCCTTAATGAAGATGCATAGTCGATTTAGAGTAATCAAAATGCCCATATTGGTTACAGATTGTTGAAGTTTCCATAGTTAGAATTATGCCAATTAAATCTGCATTTGATAGTTTCCTTTAAAGCGCTAATGTAATTGAACTCAAGGAGGCAGTGAAGACAATGTAATGTTGAGTTGTTAAAACTCGATTTCATAAGATCCTAGACTATGTATGTTCGCATGTAAGCATTGATTTAGATCAGTTTGGACATATTTGACTGCGAATTATGATGTTTAAGTTTTTATTTCCATTTCACTACAAAAAACTCGCTCCAGGCATGGGAGGGCCCAACACTTTTGGAAATGAGCCTAATAGCTAGTATAGATTATGATTTATGTGAGTGTGAAATCTTGCAATTAAACTTTGGTTTGATTCGTACACCTGTGTGTAGTAATCATTTGTATTGAAGGTTGATTGATCAGAGAGATTGTTTTTGTTGACTATGGTACTATATTTCAACATCATTAAATACATGGTCGGATAATAATTTGAGAACCATACTCTCTTATCTCCATTGAAAAGTGATCATGAATGCAGTGAGATTATGCAGTTAAGAGTGTCACTATTATGGAATGGATTTAAAGTTAAAACAATTTCTGAATATACCTGTGTTCTGTCCTATAGAATCACCTCTGAGTGGAGTGTTTCTCATGTAGATTTGAATCCTGAACAATTCTATCATACCTAATTTTTGTAGTAAGGTGTTTTAAGAATAATTGGAATGGTTTTGTTTTGATAATGGCAACATTTTATTTTGATTAGAAAAAGCTTGGGTTGATGCAGTACTTATATTAAATTGATTCTTTATTGTGATTCAATTTAATTAAACCATTTGCAATGCGACTTGATTTGGGTAATTCTATCTCGAAAAGATTATTGCAATAGTATAAGAACAGAGTAGTTAATTTTGTTTTAGAATGGTTATTGCAGTAGTTATAAATTAAAATAAGCTTTGATCATTAGGTCTTTTAATTTGAGTGTGTTAAATTAGGCAACATAGAAATATTTATTTCAAACTGTCATTTTGAATATTTGAAGGTGTGAACTAGATAGGATAGTTCCATTTCCCTACATGTCATTTTTTTTATCGCTTTGAGTTTTATAATTTGATTGCTTGAGACACAGTTAGTTTGGAAGCCTTTTCATTCTATACGTAATTTAGAAATAGGAATTTTATATTAATCTAGCATAGATGCTCTGATCCTACATTACCTGCATTGATGCTTCGAATCTTATGAGTCTCAAATTGATAATTTAATGTTGGAATTAATACACGTATAATTTCCCCAAAATAGAGGAATGAGAACATTGTATTGAGCCACGTTGTCAAAATATGGAATAAATGAATGCTACATAAGCATTCACTTTTTTATTCTCTCCAGATAAGAATACCAAAATGTTTTCTTAGATATGGAGCAAGATATAATTGAAAAAATGGAACACCTTCTCCTTTTAATGGAATATATATAACATAACCTATTAGCTATCTAGGGTTAGCGTTTTAACTCCATCAACACTCAATTACTGAAAACTTTATTTGGCTATTTAGAATATACTTGAAAGTATACATACTGTGACTCATATAATCATTAGTAATGGGGATGTGGCATCCACCCATACCATGGTGGTCAACATTGTAGGTTAGGTTGTGGGAGGCATAATTCTGGCATATGAGCTCTTTTTGAGCTACTTTTTGCAACATTGTAAATGTATTTGTGTGCATGTAAATTCCAAGCCTATGATCATAATATTTGGAAATTTTAACTTCAAGAAACACCATTTTATGTCTCACAATGGATCTAGGAGGTTCCACACCTTACATTCCAAATTAGAACGTATGATCTCTCGCTTATGTTTGCAATTTGTGTTTGGTTAGATACAAAAATACATGGATACAAAGAGTTACCATGCAATCATGGCTTTTTTGACTATTCAACCTCTTCATAGGATCCTTAAAATGAAAACAAATTACCTTCCAACTCGTTTTTAGCTTGAAAAATGTCTCCAAAGTCCTTTTTCATAGTTTCAATTGGATTTCTACATTTTTGTAAAGATGATAAATTGTGAATCCACCTAGGTTATCTACATTAGACCATATTTTCTTTTTCCTCCAAGAAAATGCATATGGGCTAACAAAAAAAATTCAAATTTAAATTTCTTACTTTTCGGTCTAGCTCAAATTTATATTTCTAAATTGGTCGAACAATATTCCAAGTCATTTTTTGGAAGAATGAACATATCCACAAAGATGTCCCAGGCTAGTTGATTTTTTACATTAGGAATATATCCAATATGGATGCGACTTGTTGGAAACCTCCCCTATGGTTGTTGCAAATGAAGCTGACAATAATAAGGTTGAGGTCAACTAGTTGATTGTAGATTATAAGATATTAAAATAGGCTAGCATACACTTTAATTTTCTAATGAGAGATATTTACTAACATTAAATTTTCCCTTAAGAATCCAACTAGATCTACTATGAGCACCTTGAGCTGGCTTATGGTTCTGAAAATGTGGGCTTTATCTTTAGGTAATATCACCTCATATACGTTTTAAACGAGGCATGTTTCCACAGAAGCTATTACTTGAAAATTAACCATTAGAAGTATGTAGGTGGTGAGCATGTCTAAAATTATAACTTCTTGTAAACTCTAGCACATGGAAACAACCCTATGTTACCCTTTTGCATCGATAGTTGCAGATTTACAACCTACTACCCACTTTGAGGCTATCAGTTCTATGGATCAACTAAATCATTTGGTTTCTTAAATAATCATAAAATTTGGTTGATTAGAGAGCTACCTAGTTTTATGGAGACTTTGTTTTCCCTTGTAGTTAAGTACTCAGATGTTAGGATATTCCGACACATAGGAAATAGTTAAGTTCAACTTGGTCTAGTATAGAGTTAGGTATAGAGTTAGGTAAAGTGTGTTTCTTTACCGTTGTACATTTTGTAACTGACAATCCGACGGTCACGATATGTAGTGATCCGACGGTTCATTCTCTCCTCGGTATTACCGACACTTGATCCCTGGCTTGACACCCGATTGGTCCATGAATTCTATTTAAAGCAAATGGAGGGTCATTTGTAGGTTCACCGTGCATGAGAGAAGCTTATGTAAATTTTCATTCTTTTATTAATAAATTGCCTGTAGTAGCCACGTTGGCGCAGGCCGTGGACGGTGTCCTTTTGGTGTTCTTTTTGAGGAACTTACCCTATAAATTCCTACATGGTATCAGAGCTATTTGAGGGTCGCGTCCATTGATGATCCAAATCTAAAGCCGGTAGAACTCCATGCGGCTGTCGTTTCCTAGATCTACTGTTTCTGACTACTTTCGGGCTGAGAGGACTGCTCTGTTGTGTTCGGAGCATCTGTTCCAGTGAGGAACCCCTTTTGTTTCACACGAAAAGGTTTCCAGTAGCCCTATCTGCGTCATTTTTAAGATCTGGAGGTATACAGTCTTTATTTTCAGTTTACTGTTATTTTCTCTCTGC
>APFE031078021.1:0-12048 GCA_000404065.3 Pinus taeda | reverse complement strand
TTATCCACATCCCCAGTTGGCCAAGCAATATGCTGCCACATTCCTCTATCTGCGAACATGTGTCAGAATAATGTATTCTATCCTTTGTATTAGATTTCCTATTTCCTGAACTAGCCTTGTCGTCCTCTAACTTTGGCTTATCTTCTCCCAGTTGTTTCCTTGCTCGAGTTTTCGTACTGTGTCTATTACTAGTCTCGAGTCTTCTTCCATCTCTAATCTCTGGAACTTTTCTCTCCAAGCTATTTCTAGCCCCCACTTTAGCGCATAGAGCTCTACTTTGTTGTTACTCATTATTCCACAATCCATGGCATACAGGCGAATGGTGTTACCTTGATGGTCTCTGAACACCCCTCCTAAGATTACAGACCCCAGATTCCCTTTAGCTTCTCCGTCGAAATTTAGTTTTATGAACTCTTCCTGGGGAAACATGAAGAGGGTTGGGGAATCACAGGGAGTAGGTTTATGTTTCCATGAATTGGCCATCAACATACTTGGATTCAAGCTTAACCTTTCCAATATATGAACTTCTTATGGAGTGGCTTCCTAGTCATCTGGGTACTAGTTCTTTGCAAGAATCATGTCTCGAATGTTGTGAACTATCATTCCCCATAATTCTATTGTTGTTCTCTTTTCCCATTTAAAAATTCTTCGATTCCTTTCCTTCCACACTGCCCATAGCAGGAATCCAAGGGATATCTACAAGGCTCGTTTCAAGATGGGATCCTGTTAAGGCTTCCTTCTCCATTTTTCCATTGTTATTTTCGTGCTTGATTGATCCCTGTCTCTATGGTCAAAAAGTTGCTCGTGGTACTTCCATAGAAATTCACTGTAACTGCAAGCATTTAATAAGTGTTCCATCGATTCCATTTGTCTTTCATATATGCAGCAGGCTGATGGTCCTTGCATCCCCCTTACCTATAATTGATCCCATGTTAGTGCTCTGCCATGCATGATAACCCATAGGAAGAAGGCTATTTTGGGCCACAGTTTGTCCTTCCAGATTCGTTCCCGTATGGGTACCCCTTGCTGTTGGTGATGTGTTGCTTACAGGTGGTATGCTTCTTGGATAGTGAACATCCCTTTTATTCTATATCCCTAACTTATTATGTCTGGTCCTTCCAATATCGGTAATCTTCAGGACTCCATCTCCCTCTCGTAGGTTTCCCATTGAATCGACTCTGGCACGCCCGACCAATCTTGTTTCCTCTTCCATTTTCTCCATTATTCCCTTGTATCCATTCCCTAATAGTTTTTCGCCAGCTGATTTGCTAGGTTGTTTGTATATTGGAATATATCCGCTAGGTCTGGCCTACTATATAATTTCTCTCTTTGTTGCCACGCCTCTTGCTAGAATCTAGCTTTGTATCCTCCCCTGATTTCCCAAAAAAATATGATTTCTTATTAGTTCTTTGTTTTTAGATGCCAGATTCCATATGGATGACCCCTTTATGTTTTATTGGACTCTTAATCTTCCTTCTATCGATCATGGCATTCCATATTTTCTCCCCCACATTTCTTTCCATAGATCTGTTGCTCCCTAAATCCATCTCCACCATGACTTAGCCCCCATGGCCTGGTTTAGTTATACGGGTCTCGAAGTCCCAACCCTCCTGCCTTGATTGGTTTACTTAGCCAATTCCAAGATAACAGTGCCCTTTTTTGACTGTGTGTGGCCCTTGCCATAGGAATTTCTTGAAGATATCAATCATTCCATGGAACACAGTTTTAAGAACTGCTAGGCTTGATAATTGGCATATCGGGATTTATTGAAGAACTGACTTTAACAGTATGACTCTACTCACCATATTTAGAGTCCTAAAAGACTAGTTTTGAAACCTCCCTTAGATTTTTGCCAGTAATGCTTTCTAGTTTACCACTTTGATCGGGTGTAGATTTAGCGGGATCCCCAGATATTTCGAGAGGAGGTTTCCTATACTAAAACCCATTGTTCTCACTGGGAAAGCTTGGGATTGAGATGTTGTATTGAAGAAGAAGATATCTGACTTCTGTTTGTCGATATTCATTCTTGAAGCATTGGTGAAGTCATAAAAGATTTCTATCATGGCTCTAACTTCCTTGAGGGTTGCTTGCCCAACCATCATTATATCATCGATAAACTGCTGATGTATTAATGGCAGGTCATTAGCCCACATTCATAGGCCTTTAAATTGACCTCCTTGCACCTTTGATTTTACATATCTTCCTACTCCTTCAGCAGCCAATATGAACAAGAAAAGGGACATTGGGTCGCCTTATCTTAGCCCCCTTGTTGCATTAAATGCCTCAGTCGGAGCTCCATTTAGAAGGATTGAAAACATAGGGGTTGATATCATAGAATAGATCCATTTTATCCATCTGGGATCGAAGCCAAAGGCTTTCAGGAGCCAGTCATATGCTTTTGATAGATCTAGTTTTATCATCATACCTTTAGCTTTTTGGGTCTTTAGAGAGTGAATTGTCTCTTGAGCCATGACAATCCCATCCACAATTTTCCTTCCTTTTACAAATCCAGTCTACTCCTGAGAGATTAAGCTAGGAAGGATTGGTTTGAGGCGGTTTACCATTATTGTAGCCATAATTGTAGCCATAGAGCTATATTTCTAAACCCATGAGGCTCCTCCGAATGCTCTGTTTTGGGGATAAGAGATAGGAAGGTGGAATTCAAGGCTGAGTGCATCCTTTTAGTTCATCTTGACTCCTCCACTACTGCTAAGATATCTTCTCCTAGAATCATCTAGGTTTCCTGGAAAAATTATGTTGTAAAGCCATCTGGGCCCGAAGCTTTGTTCTTCTCTAGTCCTTTGATTACTTCTTCCACCTCACTCATTGTTATTCCCCTCATAAGAGCTAGGTTATGGTCCCTACTAACTAGTTGAGGGCTATGCCAAGTAATCTTATTTATATCTTCTGTCCTATCTAGATTAGGTTCAACCAATAAATTTTGGAAGTGTTGGACTAGCAGGTTCTCCATTTCTTCCTTTTGAATAAGGAAATTTCCATTGTGGTCTACTAGGGATAATATCATGTTATCTTGGCGATGTTGGATCATTGCTTTGTGAAAGAATCTAGTGTTCCTTTTCCCCTCTCTCAGCCACTGAATTCTTGATTTTTTTTCCATAGAATCTCTTCTTGTTGCCTCCTTTCCTCCAACCTATTCAGTAATTGTCCTTCTTCCACCACTAGGGATTTAGTGTGACCATTTGTTATTATCTGTTGTTGCACCTTTTTCATCCTTTCATGTAGCAATTCCTACTCCTATTGTATGTTACAAAATTCTTCCTTGTTCCATTTTTTCATTTTATCTTTGATTTATTTGAGACAGAGTTGGAATGTATGCATTTTGTTTCTTCCTTGTTTCTTACTTTCTTTCCACCATTCCTTTAGCTTTCCTAGGAAGGTCGGGTCTCTCAACTAGAATGCTTCAAACCTAAAGGGTCTCTTGGTCTTCCCTTGTTTCAAGTCCACTTCTAGTCTAATCAATCAGTGGTCAGATCCCATGCATGGTAGGATGGATGCCTCGTAGTAGACATCTCTGCTAATTAAGTTTTCAGTTTCCAAGAATCTGTCTAATCGTGATGCTATTTGGCGGCTTCCTCCTCTTCGGTTATTCCACGTGTACATTCCATTTATTGTAGGTATATCTACCAGGTGGAGCTCTTCTTGTAGATCCCTAAATTGTTCCATTTCTGGTTCCTCTCTTCTAATCTCTCCTTTCTTTTCCTCCAGGGTAGCTATCAGATTGAAGTCCCCTGCAGTTAGCTAAAGTTTTTCATCATGCATTTCGTTTAGGGTGCTTATGCTTTGTATAAAGTATTCCTTTTCAGCTAGAATATGCGGCCCATAGACTGTTGAAATCATAAACCATTCTTTGGTCCCTTTATTCTAAAAGTGACTTGTGAGTATTCTCTGCATTCCTATCCGATAATCTTCCTTTACCTCTGCTGGGTTCCAGATGATTGTTATGCCCCCTGCACTTCCTTTTGCATCCACTGCAACTACCTCATATCTTGGTTTCGTCCTCCCTAGAATATCTTCTAATTTCTCTCATATTATCTTTGTTTCTGTTGAGATTTTCTGTTTGAAGTGAAATAGGCAGAAATCTCTGTAGGATGACAACAATAGGGATTCAGTTCCTAGATTAGCTCCAGGTTGTTGGGAGGAGTAATGCCTCCTATATTTGACTGTGAGGGGTTACTGAGGTTGTTAGATTTTCTCTATTCTATATAATAGGCAACCATTCGGATGATTTGCTAAGAGTTTGTGAGGATTTCTTGATGTAATCTCCAATTTGATTAATATATTCATGATGCCTATGTTTGGTGGACGTAGCCCAGATTGGTTGGGTGAACCACGTTAAAATTGTCTTTTATGTGCTTGATTGAATGCTGTGTATTTATAATTTTGTTGTGCACCTGATCCAACAGTTTCCTCGAGAAGAATTATTTGGGATTTTCCTTTTTCAATTGATCTATTAGGTATCTCTGTTGTCCCCGACTATTTAGACCCCTTATGTTCCAAGATAGTACTATCATTGGGTAACTTTGTTGAGTTGTTGGAATATTGTTGATAGCGGTACTACCCTTTGAGTGCTTACCAACATTTCTCCCATAATCTGGATTAATTCCTGTAGATTCCTCCTTCCTCTTTTCTTTCTCCCTTTTGTTTTGTTTTGATAGTCCTGGGGGTTTTCTTGTTGCATGCCCAGTTGCTCTGTGATCTCTACTTGTCTCTGTCCTTGGTTGGCCTTGTATTGTTGGTGGTTTCCTTGTACAATTTCTTTTGATCCTCTGGGATAAATCTTTCATCCAAGTGTCTCCATTCATTTAACATTTTCTTTAAGACTTCCTCTTCCATGATTAACTCCTCCCCCTTGCTTGGGTCTATTTCCATTGTTGTGACATCCATTCTTGCCTGCTCTTCTTTGTCTGTGAGTTTAATTTGAGCTTTCCTCTTTGGTGTTGTTTTTAATTGACTTGGGCTACTTTCTTTTTCTTTTTCTTGGTAATCCATGAGTTGTGCTTCATTTTCTATTCTTCTTCTGCTTGCAATACCTCATATCTATTTTTATTGCTCGCTTGTGTTTGATTGACGGTTTCTGGTTTATGGGATCCTTTTGGATTCCTTCTCTTGTGCTTCACTTCCTGGAACCCCTCATTCCCCTCCTGTGGGGATTTCATTTGTTTTTCTTTTAGATCTAGTCCTTCTTGATTCAACGAGCATTCTTTAAATAAGTGGCTATCTTCATCGCACCTTCGACATCTAAATGGGATATGCTCATAGTTCAAGGTTTGGTGCCCAATGTCTTCATGATATTCTAGCTCGACTGGTTCAAGGATGGGCTCATATATATTCATATCCACACAGATTCGAGTGTGTGAAGTATATCGGTCCCTTTTTGTGATTTCATCTATTTTGACAAATTTTCCTATTATGTTCCTGATTCTTTCCAATATTTTTGGATCCCAGAAATCCATTGGGAGCCCGAAGAGTCGTACCCAGACTGGGGTTGCCAGGAATTTCTCTTTGTCTAGGTTGTAGCATTCTTCCCAATATCTCATGAACAATCCTGCATTATAATGAAAATATGGGTCGTTTTCAAATACTCTTTCCTTATCTTGCAGGTTTGAGAAGATTACCGTGAAGAAGCCTCTGGCTCCCAGTTTGAGTTCTATATGGCCTTTGGGTTGCCATTTCTATTGGATCCACTTGATTGGGTCCTTCTCCATTGTCTAGACTCCTATAAACTTGCAAATAATTGCATGGTCCTTCATGTAGCTGCGGTATCTTTACAGTTTGTTCATCGGGATTACAAATCTAGGTTTCTCTGTTTCACATGGCAGGCATTGCCCTCTGCTTCTTGCTTTCCATCTCGCTCCGAGGACTAGGCCATTGGTCGAACTTGCCACTTCTTGGGAACTTGGATGATTATTGGTTTTCCATCTTGACTCTCTAGCCACTACATTTCGGTAGGAGGGGATCTCTCCCCCCATCTGCTTCTGGCATATCTTTCTTGCTATTGGTTTTCTGTTCTGCTGCTCCTACTATATTTATCAGGGTTTGCAGGTTTCAGACCCTAGGGTTTGGAAATTCTCATAGCATCCTCAACATAACTACTAATATTTTTACTTAATTTGTTTATTATTTTACATTTAATTAAAAATTAAAATATTATATATTTTTTCAATATCAAATAATGATATCTATCACTTTAATTGTTTCCACACATCCTTAAAATTTGTTTGCTATTTATACTTTAGTTAATTATTATTAATTAATAACATATCTTATATTCAGTTAATATAATTATAAAATTATTATATTGACCTTTTGTAGCAAAGTTATTTAATTTTTTTTAGGCGCAACTAAATTTACTTTTCAAATTTATGCATTACAATGCTTTTTAAATTTCAAATAATTATTTTTTTATTAACTTTTTCAATTTTTAGTAATAATTATCTAACATGTCCCCGGATGCGGGTGTCCAACGTCGGGAAAGGGAGGAGCCACATGGCGAGCACAAGCTGCCACGTGAAGACGCAGGAGCCTTAAATGCCTCAGGCCGCCAAAGCTCAGAAGCGGGAGAGGTTACAGGGCATCCTTAATGGAGCCGCTTGAGGCGTGGGAAACCCTGCGCACTGCATTTACTGAGGGTCCCTTCAATGCAGAAGTCGACGAGTTTAAGTGTGCTGGTTTGTTGGACATGGAGGCAATTTGCTGGGAAGAAAACTCTGAGCCAGCTGAGAACTCGCGCCGTGAGCTGGTGGTTGAGCGCTGGAAAGAGGCCTGCCTCATTTCCCTGCTTCTCTACCTACGTCTTGGCTCCCTTGAGCTCGGCTCCATCCCAATTTGGGAGCAACAAGCTCTTTGTCATCGTATTGCTGGTAAACTGAGTGCTGGACTGGTGGATTTCATGGTGCGAGAGAGGATGCCTTGTAGGCGAAGCTCGGGACGTGGAACATCCTCCTGCCCTCCTGCAGTGGACTCTCATCACCACTGTTGCTGTTGTTATTGCCATCGTAGAAGGGGAGCCACCCCAATTCAGCCAGGCCAAGCAGTGGAGGTGGGCAATTGTGATGCTGGGGAGCCCGTGCTACCTACCTTCGGCTCAGTTATCTTCTCGCTGGGCAGCTCCAGGGGAAATCCGGGCATCAACGCGCACATTTCAGTGCTTTTCACTAATATCCCAGAGGGGAATGAAGAGGGGTCGCCCCTGGTTCGTGGGGAGGATGGCTCAGAGCGCGGCAAAGAGAAGCTCATGTCAGAGGAGCCTTCAAATGCGGAGGAATACTCAGGAAAGGGTAAGGGTAAGTGTCCATTGGGACAGTCGTCTTCTGTGGAAGGCACTTCAGAAGCAGCGTGCCCTCTGCCACCCTCTCATTCCCGTGAACCAGAATCGCCTTCCCCGCAGCAAAAGCCCATCGATGCACGGGTGGGAAGTCCAGAGGATCAATGGGGGTGCACAATTGAGGAGGAGAAGCCTGAGGATTAGCTCCAAAAGGCGTCACCGAGCTGGTGCCTCCCACACTCAAGTCGAATTCTCTCAGGTCGGGTTCTGGTCAATTGCAAGTTTATGTTTTGTTTCTTGTCTGTTTTCCTCAGTTTGCTACATTCTGCTCGCGGCTATAGGTGTCCTAATAGAAGTGAAACCATTAGTTTTGTACCCGGGTCAAGGCATGGCCTGTCTTTTGTATGTTCCTGGTTTTGCCGTTGGGTTTTATAGCAGCAATGCATTACAAGACTGTTTTGGAAACGCCCCTGCGTGGGCTGTCATGAAGCTTCTCTAGATTCTCTCAGTGTCAGTCTTTAGACAATGTCGCGGTCTTTTGTTAATGTCGCCTTGCGAGGCAACTGTATGTGTCGATCTTAGCTACCCATGGAGCCAAAGTTGGCTCTGGGCTGCCAGCTTCTATGGTTGTAAAATTTCACTGTACATTCTAATATAAAAGTAGTTAGTATTGCCGATAAAAAAAAAAAAAAAATTATCTAACATGTGTGGCAATGTAATGTTGTGTATATTTTTTTTCTATGTTTGAGTAATTGAGATATTGGGGAGTGGGAAAAAATAATGCTTATTAATAAGGAAATTATTATTAAGTGTGATTGAAATTATAATGTTTATAGTTAAGCTAAAATATAATGGTACCAAATGTGAATGTTTTTGTAAAATGAGACTAATATGTAGATATAAATATAAGTCCATGAAAGTGACCCATAGACATAGATAGAAGTCAACAAAAAACTATATATATAGAAGTCAACCATACTACCCATAGACATAGATAGAAGTCAACAAAAAAGCTTGAGGAAAACATAAATAAGGAGAGGAGAGTCACATTAGTTAGTGTAGTAGTAGTTGTGCAAATTTTATTTAGGTATACAAATAAGAATGGTTTTCTTTGAAATTAATATGTTTTTGTTTATAATTATTTTGTTTCTATAATTGTACATACATTGTGGTTTGAACATAGTAACACAACACATTTTACCTCATTTCTTGCTTATAATTATTTTGTTTATATTTGTACTATGTTTTTGCCTTTGTACAAGTGTCATGCTCTACACATTATTTGGTGTATTGTAGTATTTCAAATGGATCACATACAACAATTTTGCATTACAGTATTTTGACTATAAAGGTTATATCATATATATTATCCAAAAAACTTTGTCACCTTCTTCATATACATCTCAACCTCTTTATTGCTTTATCAAGGTCCTACATGTTTACTTGATATTCACATAGCTCAACTCAAATAGTAATGAAATCACAATTTTAATGAAAAAACTTTGTCATAAGTCTTATACCTGTAACATTTATCTTATACTCTAATTGTCATGAGTATTTATAAGTATCTATTTATGTTAGGATCCTTATCCACTGATTGATATTTGTCATCCCCATGATTAAATACATTTTACAATTATATACATTTTAATATTTTCATTCAAATCATATGTTTTCATTTCAATCATGGTTACAATGCATTTTACTATTGTACTTACATTATTCATTATGTGCATGCATTTTATGCATTCATTTTACTATTACATGTAATTTATTCATTTCCTATATTCATTTTGTGCATTTTACTCATAAAATAAATATAATATTTCACAAAAACACAAAATTTTGTTTTCTATTTATTGTATTTTTTTATCTATTTTATTTTTATTCAAAACATAAAATAAACATTAAATTAATTCTGGATATTATTTCTTATTAATCAACAATTTATATAAATAATATTAAAAATAATAATTTATCTACTTATTAATTAATGATTTATGATAATGAGAATGGTGGAAAGCCTTGCACAACTCAACTTACCTTACCTTACCTTAGGTTGAACTAATTAATGCAATTGGAAGAGTGAATGTGGATGCTTAATCATCTTCTATCTTCAATGGTTTGTCTATTTAGGTTAAAGATTTCTCCAATCACAAAAAGTTTAGTTTAATAAATTCACATTTCAATTTCCAATGTTGTTTTCTATCAAGTGTTTAAGTTTAATAAGTTAGTATTAAGTTTAGTTTAATAGATTCACATTTCAATTTCCAATGTTGTTTTCTATCAAGTGTAAGTTTAGTTTAATAAATTCACATTTCAATTTCCAATGTTGTTTTCTATCAAGTGTTTAAGTTTAATAAGTTAGTATTAAGTTTAGTTTAATAGATTCACATTTCAATTTCCAATGTTGTTTTCTATCAAGTGTAAGTTTAATAAGTTAGTATTAAAAGTTTACATTTAAATTTTCAACATTGTTTTCTTTCCTTGTATTATGTTTGAGTTTCAATTCCTCTTATCATATCTGCCAGAAGCAAGATATTACACATTAACTATATTACACATTTAGATTTTGCATTGGAATTATATTAATATACATGGTCTAAAAAAAATTATAACTACACAATAGTTTACACTTATATATTAAATTTATTTTTTAATAATATTTAAAATTATTTTTCTCAAATATAAATATAATTGGTTCACATTCTTCGCATCTTATTTCGTAATCATAGCATGGTGCTGAACGGTACTGCAACTATCTATTACATATGTATGTTGGATCTTGGTGCTGACGGTTTCTCTAGACTAACAAGGGAGCCACTGCCGTGGCGGTAGTCCCTGCCAGGGCCGGGGTCTGTTACAACAACACAATACAAACAACTTAGACCTCGTGAATTTTGTAGCCGATGGGCACACTCAATTGATTTCTGAAAATTTGTCTCATATCATTTATGGAATACTTAGGAAGGTAAGTATAATGCTTTCTTGACCGTTGTAAAGCGGTTATATCAATATTCATAATAATAATAATTTGTCAATAACTTTTATATACAACCTGCTCGGTCAATGAATTCATAACTTTTATAACTTTTCTATTTTAATTAATTGTGATTACAATTTAATTAGTTATAGTATACTTAAAAAAGCATTTACACGCTCAACATAAGTTTTCTATAAATTAATTATTCTTTAAATTAATTAGATATGGTATAGCTTCCTTAAACCCTCAATATTCATAATGTTATTTCTCAATATTCATAATGTTATTTCTACATTTTAATTAGTTGTGGTATAACTTAAGTAAGCCTTTCACACCCAAAATACAATTTATTCCATAAATCAATGATATAGCTTCTATAAGCTCTTTATTCTTTATTCAATGTGGTTAATTTAGTTAAATATATAATAAGATATCTTCCTAGTTATACTCACAATAATTAGTGATTGTTTCATCTCTATAGCTTGTAGATATTTGAATTTATGGTTCCCCATTCATATCTTTGGTAACAATTATTTATATTTTACCTAAGTTTACTTAATTTCAGAAATTCTACAAACTTCGAAGATGTCAATCCATTTTGGCCGATGCAATATTGTTTGAGATTAACACGTAAAAATGGAGGCCATGTGCCCGGTAAATCTGAAAGAATGTGCAATGTAAGATAATATGTACAAAGCGTGACCCGGCAGGGACTACTGCCACGGCAGTGGCTCCCTTGTTAATTTTTAGAATTTTTAATTTTGATAAGTTATTAGTTTTTATAATGGTATGAATTTATTATTTATTTATGGGTTAGTTTTTAGAATTCTAAATTTTACTAAAATAAGTTTTTTTGTTTTTTTGGTTTTTGACAAATTTTTAGGATTTCTTAAGATTTTCTTTTGTGATTTTGTTAATTAATTAATTAATTAATTTACATATAGATTTTATGATTATAAATTATTATCATAAATATATTTATGATTATAAATTATTATGATAAATATATTTTTATTAGTTATCATTTTAGAATTTTGTGAATAATTTTTTCTTAATTTTATTAAAACATTTTATTTATATATAATTATTAATTTTTAGGATTAAATAAAAATATGTTAAGTGAACATAACCATATTAAGCAACCATATTAAGCTTATGTTATGGTATTGCTTACAATTAATAATTAATAATAGAGAAAGACAACCACGTAGCAGAGTTCAAGGACGGTTCCAGTTCCATTTATGGTGCTCACGAGAAGGTTATTCGGAGATATAAATGGCAAGCAATTCAAAAGGGTAGAAAATGCAATTCAAAAGTGTAGAAACATAAGGAACTCCAGAGAAGTCTTCCGTCGATTTCTTCTTTATAATCTTCCTGAACGTAATCCTGCAGCAGGAGACACATCATAATTTAGAAACAGTTAATGAATAAATGAACATCAGTAAGCTTTATCGTTGAAATTAGGTGGCATGAGTTAGAGAAAACTCACAAGGGAGCTAAGAAGAGTATGAGGGCAGTGACATTTCCTGTCATGAGAGAACATATTCAGCAGTAAGTAACTTGCACAAAACTCCATGCGACCCTATATCTATATGAAACTAAACTTTGACAGAGCAAGTACTCCATGCGACCCTATATCTATATGAAACTAAACTTTGACAGAGCAAGTATGCATACCGAAGATCCCGAAAATGAAATGTGCAATAAACATTTTCGTAGCTTTCAGTGCGATCAGACGAGTTCCAACTGAATGAATGCAGCAACAACAACTATTAGCATG
>APFE031078018.1:5389-28894 GCA_000404065.3 Pinus taeda | reverse complement strand
CAGGTCAACTCCTCTTCACCGTGTTTGGAGCAGGACACGTCCATGAAGAATCCGGAGCACACCGCCTGTTTAACCGAGCTCATCCACGGATCCCATCGTGATATTACTGGGGCCCACCACCTTCGTTCGACATTCCGAGGATTCACCCACTTGGCTAACTTCGGGGCATGGCTCTGATACCACTTGTAAGGACTCTGGACACCACATATCTCCACAATGGTATGATATTGTCCACTTTGGGCCTAAGCCCTCATGGATTTGCTTTTGGACTTACCCCAAAAGGCCTCATTACAATGGAGATATTTGTCCATCCTTATATACCCATGATCCTCCCCACTTCTAGTCAATGTGGGACTTTGGTCGTATACCCAACACATACATGGTAGTGGCCCTTTCCAGTAGTGGGGCTTGGATTTCATTGGATAAATTAATCCACATTCCAGTGGCCAGCACAGATGGATCCTAGTAGCCACAGATTACTTCACTAAGTGGATTGAAGCAATCCCTACTAGAAAGGTTGATCATCATGTGGTCATGAGGTTCTTGACAGAGAATATCTTCACCAGATTCGGTTGTCCACATAAGATAGTCACAGATAATGTAGCAGCCTTCAGGGAAAAAGAGTTGGTGTACATGTGTAACTCAATGGGCATTAAGCTAGTTCATTCCACCTCATACTACCCACAAGGCAATGGTCTATCATAATCTTCCAACAAAAGCCTGATAAGGATAATCAAAAAGTTGTTGGAAGATAACAAAAGGAATTGGGATTCTAAACTTGAGTATGCATTGTGGGCTGACAGAGTAACCACCAAGAAATCCACATGAGATTCTCCTTTCAAGCTGGTATATGGCACTAAAGTTGTATTCCCAATTTAGTTAATCCTCCCTGTGGCGAAATTCTTGCAAGAAGAGAAGAATGAGGAAGAATACATGGCAAAAAGGATTATTGATTTAGCAGAGGTACATTAGATCAGAGAACAGCTGGTTGAGAAGTCTACAACACATCAAAAGAGAATCAAGGAAGCCTTTGATAGGAGGACAAAAACAGATAATTTTCAGGTTGGAGACTTGGTTCTTAAGTGGGATGCACTCAAAGAGAAGAAAGGAAACCATGGTAAGTTTGATGCTTTATGGATGGTCTTTTATCATTTCTCATATCCAAGGGAACAATACTTTCATACTGCAAAGTATGGAAGGGGAGACAGTTTTTGGTGGCCCAGTTAATGGGCGTTTTCTGAAAGTTTATGTTCTTTAAGGTTTTCAGGCCTTAAAATTTGTAAATATGTTATTTTAATTAGTTTTAAGTGTAGACTCAGTTAGACTCCATGCCCAATGGAACACTAGGAAAATTTTCTCATCTGGTTTGACAGGAAAGGAAATGATCTGCATTTCTTGAGACCTCACAAGGAGGATCTCATCCCCAAAAGGAGCCAGTGTTAGCTCTGCTACATACCTTTGATTTCTAAAGGTCGGAAATGAACTTGGCCCAAGGACATGCTCGAAAGAGGCTCACAACGGTAATTTTCTCCTTCCCTTGCACTGCTCAGATTCCCTTCATCATTCCTAAAAACGACTAATTCCTTTATCGGGTCCGGGTTTAATCGCTATCGCAAGTTGCATCCATCTGTGTATAAAGGCTGTGCCCTTCAGTTTCCGCCGATGCGATATTGCGATGCGATCTAATCGTAATTGCACATCGCCATGCGAAAGGCCCAAAACTACCAAAAAAGTCAATCCGACAACTCCCGTCACGCCCGATAAAGCGACTCGCCCGATCACTCCTCCGCCATCCGATCAATTCCGTTAAGTTCGAATAGCCTTCACACATTTCGCGCCCACAAAGCGATGGCATGTTAGTGCACGATGGAGAGCAGTTTTTCTCTCTCCTCCATCGTTACGTGTCACGCAGTAAATGGAATCTCACGCCCTCACCCTTTTACCGCCTAATTCCCAAAGGCGGTGCAATCGAGACCACTTACCGCTTAATCCTCTGTCCTCGCCCAATAACCGTCGCACACCTTCCTCACCCGACCATCGTTGGATCAGTTGTGCCAAGATCCAATGGCCCACGCTCGTTCCACTCTCGCTTCTTCCAATGTCCCCCACCAAGTCATCTCTACTGTCTATCCTCCTAATCCGATAGCTGACCCTTCTCCTTCCTCCTACTCATCCACCTGCTATGCAGTCCGTGTCTCTTAACTGTTTCGTGCTCCCGAAGGACAAAGGTGACCAGTCTACTAGTACTAGGTGCATTTCCTCCTCAACAACCACATTCAACAGATAGTGTGGCCGAGAAGGAAAAGGACAGAGCTCGAGTAGATAACCGCATTTAACAATTATGGGATTTCATCCTATACGACACCTCAGCCACCTGAGAGGACAACAGAGCACAGGAAAAAGATTAGAATTATCCACTGAAGCAAGCAAATGCACCAGAGACTCCATCAAGTAGTTAAAGCGGTTGGTAGTCAATTATGACCCCTCCATATTTAGAATGGTCGAGTGCCTTTGTAATGAAACTCTATATATACCCAGAAACAAGATGTAATCAAGGTTGATGGTTGATGTTTTGATGTGAGGTTCAACTTCTGGAGACTATAACTACTTTGATACTTGCAACGTCTCATCTTCATTTTCAACTAATACAAGCTTCTTTTGTTGTTATTTGCTCACTTTCTATTATTCTTCTATTCCAGGTTGTGCCTGATACGCTGTTTTCCTGAACTCTTGATGTTTAGAATTAGAGGAGATATCATCCTATCTCTGTGTTAAAGTCTTGTATGTATCAGTGAATGAGTTATTCAGGTTTCTTTTCACCTAGTGCTAGAGAGTTGTCATCATGTTTGTACATTAGGGAATTAGATTTGTAGACCTCTTTATTGGTTGCAGCCGGCCATCACAAGGTGTTGTGCATTTGCTAGTGTGGTCAGTATTCTCCATATTCACCCAATCTTTGAACTGTGAGTAATTGGTGGTCTAAAGCCTTATAGTCTAGGGGTGTTCACGCATGTCTAGAGTTAAGCATAGTAGAAGTGGTTATCTAGCTTGAACAAGCATCATTCCTTCCATTCATCCATTTGCAACAATAAGTTAAATTTATATGTTCCCGAGCATCGCCGAGCTACAACCTAGGAGAGTTTCTTGGGGTGATAACAGGAACAATGCATTAGTACCATGCTACATAATCACACGGTAATTATTCCAAGCATGCATACATCAGTCAATCATAGGCTGATTTTAACACCTAAACACTTATTTAGTTAATTTTCTAAAAATTAAAATGAACCCACTTGCAGGAACCCTACCATCATTTGTCCATGATATATCCCATCTACTCCAAGTGTTGAATGTGGGTGCTATCATACCACTCTGTAATAAACCCCCTCCTAAATCCCACCCAAATCATAGGTCAGAAGGAGGTAGTTACTATGTTAACCCAAGATCCATGTTGCCATTATGGAAATGGGGTCTAAAAAATTCAATATTTTTCGACTAACTTAAAACCTCAATTAGTAATCATCATTGCATTCGTCTCATGAAGAATATTTTGGCGATTAAAAAATTTACTTCAATCCAACCTTTGGATCAAAAGTTACGGCCATTTTATTTCTATAGATTTCACACCCCATTCCTCAAACAAGGGAGGCATTGACCATGATAGCAAGCATTCATAAGGAAAAGATAACGTGTGCAATTGTTAGGAAGAAATAATCAACCTCTACCAAGGTTCTTTGCCATATAACAATCAAGCAATTAGACTTCCCCATCCCAATCAATATATTTACATTTAAATAGAAACAAGCCATGTTATCCAAGCTACAACAACACATGGTTTTTCCCCACATCACTCATATCACAATGGAATTCACATGGAAAATCATTCTAAGTATACAAGATCACATCACTCAACTATATGATACAAATAACCATACTCGACACCATGCAGGAAGTTCTACAAAATTAGGGAAATGGTAGACCTCTCATGTCACAACCACTAATTTTCCAGACCTTCAAGGTGCAAGCCAGCAATCTCATGCATTGCCAAGGCATTTATCAAATCAACCTATCAAAAATCATTGTAGTTAATGTGAAATGACATATCAAATGCCATGAGTAAAATACCATCATGCTCATGTTTAGTTATTACAGTCACAATTGAGAAAGGAATCATGTATTAGTACCATGCTACATAATCACACGGTAAATATGCCAATTATGCACACATTAGACAATCATAGGCTGATTTTTAATGTTATAGATCTAGCCTGCAAATATATGATAATACAAATATACCCAAGAAATAAAAATAAAAATATTCTACTTTTCCCAAGAAAGTGCTATGATACCACTTGTTATAGATCTGACCTGCAAATATATGAAATGATACCAATATACCCAATAATTGTAAATAATCACTAGAAATACAAGATCTGAATATAGAAATTTTTCACTTTGTTAATCAAACTGTTAAGGTATGGCAACACCATACATTCACTCCTTAAGGAAGGAGAACACTCCACAAGCCATCTGCTTGTTCATACAATAATCATTGACCTCTCTCAATAGGGAGCCTCTAGCCTCTATATAGGCCTCATACATTTAATACCATGGGTCATTACCATGGTTCCCTCAATACCATCTATCTAATACCATGGGTGTTAAGGGATAAATTCCCCTAGGGTCTTGGGTTGATACCCTAGCAGATCGGAGGTTATCTATACAGAGAAACACACATTCCATACAGCCATAATGCTAATATAAGTAAAATTTATGATAAGGGGAATACCTGAGGTCCTTTGTTTGAGAATATCCTACTAGGGTCCAAACCCTCTTGGAGTTCCTTTTGCTCCTTCAACCTGCAAAATGATCATTTCAAGAAAGTACATCAGTATATGGACTAAACATCATAAAGAAATCATCTTCATTGTATATTGAAAGGTAGTTATTTATTCAATTAAACAACCATTCATATATGAATCATAACATGGAAATCATAAACATGAAGAAGATTTATATCAGGAAAAAAGACAAGTGTTTCTTCTATTATAGACAAATAAAGTACAGAAAGGAATAATTTCACCTGATTCGTCCTTTCGCAAGCTCCAAGCGGAACCGTTCTCCATATTTGTCCAGTTTCAAGCCTTTAACAAACTCCTTCCATGACTTACTCCATGATATCTCAAGTAGTAGATAGACATCATCACACAAGGAAACAAGGGTTTCCTGTAAATGGGGGAAGTGCAAGAGGCACTAGAATCTTCAGACCTGATTAGGGAAATCTCAGCATAGTAATATTTCTCTCTCTTCTCTCCTCCCTTAGGCCTTCCCATTGAAGCCTTTTTATACTTCTCCCAAAGTAGTTTTTTAGTTGGGAATTCGTTGGGAACAGTTGGGCCATGGGCACTAATAGGTAATCAACAAGTGAAACCCATGATCTCCGCCCGAAATTAAGCAGATTTATTTTTTCAAAGTGTTTTAAGAAATATACGCGGGTTGGGTATACACAGACCTACGTACACACGTGTTTAACTCAGGGAAATGTCGCGTATATGGAATAAAACAATTTTTTTAAATTTTGGACTAGGTCTGGAAGGAGGGGTTGCCCTAGGCCATAAGTGCAGCATCACAAACCTCAAGAGTGAGATTTGGAGCTATAACAATCATATCTTATGGCTTGTGGGCATGATAAAATTACAAAAAACATTGTCGGTACAGTCATGTTTTGATATTAGATATAAGAAAACCATATACTTGATAAGACTAGGGAACAAAATGATAGATGTGGGGCAACATCATGAAACTTAAGAACTTCCTTCTTTTATTTTGAGAACAAAAGATGTGAATTTGAAGTAAACAATACTTGAAACATAAAAACATAAGAGAAATAAAAATTTAAATTACAAAAAAAAAACACTTTATTGAAAAGCAATAAATAAATAGATAACTTAAGTTACAATGGTTGTGATTTTGGTTGCAACAATGTTATTTCCTAAGGGTCTCATCAATCTGTTTCCAGAAACAACAATCTATCAACGGTTAATGAATGGAAGAAAAAAGATGATCCTTTGGAAAAATGCTTTGGCGGAAATGACTTGGATCTTCAAATGGAAATAAATTCCCCATTTTTCCTGTTATAAATCCATTAATTGATGAAAATTCTTCATGTTGTTTTCTCTTTGCTGGTGAACAATAGCAGGAACACTTTTGCAATAAGCTCTTATGATCCAATTTTTTTAGATCATGGCACCTAGAAAGACTCAAAATCATATGATATCAAATTTCGTACTAGATGCTTGGATGAAATGCCCTTATTTCATTAACATTGTCTTCAAGAATCACTTTTTCATAAATGGACCTCCTTTGCTCTCCTTGGACTTGCAAAAAACAATGAGCATCTACCTACAATAAAACATAAAATCATAGAAGAAGAGAGGTGCACGGGCTCTCTTAATCCAAGAAATATACAAAAAATAATAAACAATTACTTGGTAAAACAAATCCACAGAAATATGAACAAAACAAAATTTTTATTACCTGCGGAAAAGAAATGGTCGACCATATTAACGAGAAATGTTTTCATCATAAATCATTTGTTTTTCATCTGATTTGAATGATTCCAAATCCAAATGAAAGATAATTCAAAATGATATCACAATAGAAACAGGTTTTAAAATTTTCATGATATGATATGTCAAATTTACTTACCATTTTCAATTTTTTAACTTAGACCAATATTTGATATTTCAAGCATAACTTTTCCGTTTGATGATGGATTGAACTAATTCAAATTGGAAATAAAAGTAGATTTATTTAAATATATTCAATAGAAACAGGGTTTGAAAACATGAATAATTGATGGGTAAAATATGTCAAGCATAACTTTTTCGTTTGATATTTCAAGCATAACTTTTTCGTTTGATGACGGATTGAACTAATTCAAATTGGAAATAAAAGTAGATTTATTCAAATATATTCAATAGAAACAGGTTTTCAAGAAATAAATAATTGATGGGTAAAATATGTCAATGAATGGCCGAAAAATGAAGGTTTTAAGAATGTTGATTTGTGATAGGCAGTCAATGTTTTGGCCATAACTTTCTCATATAATATCGAAATAAAGTGATTTAAATTTATTTGTAAACTATATTAATAGAGGAATATACCATAGAAACATGTTTCCAAAATCTAGTCATTTAGGCCTCCAAAAATAGATTGTCCCAACTTTATTCATGATCTTCCTACTAGACATCCTATCAATGTTTTGGTCATAACTTTTTCGTTTCAAATCCAAATTGAGTGATTAAAATTGGATTAGAGAGTACACATAAAGGGATACTAATGATAGAAATATGTTTTTAAAATATGTCCATTTGGTCCCTCAAAACATGACTGTACTGATTATGTTTTCAATAATTTTATCAAAACCACAAGCCATAAGATATGATAAACAAGCATTTTTTTCCAAAATAATGATGAGCATTTGTAGAAATATGATTTTCAATATAATATGTCTATGTACACAAATAAATTCAAATGTATACCACTAATATTGATTTACACAGCATATTGCAGCAAACACAACTCCTTTTACATATAAAGAAATTTATTATTTACGTACTTATTTATTTTATTTTCTACACTAACCTACTCTGCTTTGAAAAATAAAATATATTATGTATAAGAGTACTTCCAATGAAACCATTTTCGAAATAAGGCCTCAAGTATGTATATACCTGAATTTAAAAAATGCATGTTAATAAATACTAAGGTATGAGAGACCAACTTCCTCGTTAAGGATGGTGCCAAGAATTGCTGAAGTAGGGAGTGATGTTGCAAGCAAACGATAGAGTGAAACTAGTCTTCAATATAGTCTTGATTTCCCATAGTTTTCATATCATTAAGTTCTTCTACTGGGTTCCAGATCGTTTTGATCCTTCCTTCCTTGACCTCGATCTATGAGTTTTGGGGGCCTTCCTCTGCCCCTTGCCTTTGTTTCTATGTTCATACAATCTAGAAGCAGAGAATTAGATTAAAAGCATTCAAAACAAATCTAAAGCCCAGGTCCTGGAAAAGGATTGGTACAAACCTTGCCTGACCAGGATGATATATTGGGTTATTATGGTCAAAAGGGCAGAGAATTAAAAGAAACAAGGCAATTTAATGCTCAGGTCCTGGAAAAGTTTTGGTACAAACCTCGCCTGACCAAGATGAGAGAGGGGTTCCTATCAGAAACAAAAAAACAGTAAACAATCAAAGTGATCTAATGCTTGGGTCCTGGAAGAGTTTTAGTATAAACTTCGCCTAATCAGGATGAGAGAGTGTTCCTATGATCAACAAAACAGCAGAAAAATAAAGAAATCAAAATAGTTTAATGCTCGGGTCTTGGAAGAGGTTTAGTACAAACTTTTCCTAACGAGGACTAGAGAATGTGTCTACAATTAAAAAAGGCAGAAAAATAAAGCAATCAAAAAAGTCTAATGCTCAAGTCCTAGAAGAGGTTTAGTACAAACTTCACCTAACTAGGACGCGAGAGTGTTCCTATGGTCAATACTGGTTGTAGTTTTGTTCCTTTGATAGCCTCCCCAACAACAGCGCCAAAATGTTGGGGACTTAATATGGGTTTATAAATTTAGTCCCTCTTACATTTATTGTCAATTTGGTGTTCATCTGGTTATTTCAAAGTTATCGTGCAAGGTCTATGTAGGCCATAGGTTCCCTACCCAGTATTGAGCAATTACAAAATACAAGGCCTAAAGAGTGCTAAATCAATCCAGCATAAATTAACAAACCAAATAACAGTAATCTTAAATAACATCAACTCTGAGTAACAATAATCAGGAGTAACAGCAATTCGAAGTAACAACAATTTGAAATAACATCAAGATAATAAAGCAACAAGAAATTAGAAGTAATCATAAATCACTAACGATATAATTAAAAAGCATATCTATCCACACAAACCGTATCCAACAGTACTTGATCGAAAGAGTGGGCCCAACTCTCCGATCAGGACCGTGGTTGAGAATTACAAACAACACGAAATTACAATATGATTAATTTCTCATCAATTCATAAAAGGAACTACAAATTGGATTTATGTTTCAACGCACCAAAGGAAAACCTTCAGCCTCTGATCTGCTCTCTATATGTTATCTCCCTTTTCTCTCTCATTTATGTCTTTTAAATACACAAACAACAAAGGGAAATTTACAACAAACTAATTACAAAATTATTTCCCATACCATTTAGATTGATTACAAAATCTCAATAAGCTAGATGAGATCTGAGAGATCTTTCCATCATGATTCAGCTAGAACAAGTCGAATATGGTATTGCAATTGGAGCAATTTGGAAAATGGCCACAAAAAAACATCTACGAAAATGTCCTTCGAAGAACCTTGTTTATCTCTCAATCAAGACCAAATTTTGGAAAACTGTTCATGGGAAAATTGATTTGGTCCATTATGAACAAAACCCTTGTCTCAAATTTTCAATAGTCTTCTTCGTTTGCCTGAAACATCCAACACAAAACTATCAATTTTTATCCCAGTGAATTTTTGAGTTGGAATATTTTATTATGAGCTGATGATCAAATTTGCAACCTGAAAGAGATCTTGGAGGCTAAAATCGTGAGTGATGTTATAGCCAATTCACTAATAAACCATCATTGGAAAAATCATGCATAATAATCATTAATTTACTAAAAATAAAGGAGAACAAATATTACTTATCCACAAGAGCATAAATAATTATAAAGTAGAATTATATGATAAATAGAACAAAGAAATGGATGAAATGGATGTTAATAAGTGATAATAATAATGATAAATTAGTGGCCCAACACTAGGGCAGGTTGTAGCCTACACGGGATGTCGAAGCATATATCTAGTAGCAGATGGTAAAGAGGTTGTTGGAGCATCTGTCAGGTTGTAGCCGGAGATAGGGCGTTGGAGCATCCTACTGGTTGGAGAATGTAAATCAAGGGGTTGGATCCTCCTTCAGTTGGAGCTAAAAACTTGATGTAAATTTTATGAAGATAAATATTAAGAAGCATTCAGTGGTTTTTTCCTGTGGGGGTTTCCAGGTAAAAATATTTGTTTCTATTGTCTCTATTATTATGCATTGTTGAATGGTGTTGATGAATTTTCATGTTTATCTTATGCTAATAACAATTAATGCTCTGTGAAATTAAAAATATACTAATTGATAAAAATACTAAGGGGTTTTGAGTAGTTGCTTTCCCCTAGATAAATATATGTGTATGTGTGATGTTTCCTTTTGCATGTTAATGATTCTTGTTTTAGATGGTGAATTGACTTACACAGATCAGTAGAGTAGCTTCAAGTCTTGTGATTTAGTAAATTTCATGAGCAGTTTTGAATCTACACGATAATTTCTACATGGTATAAAAGTTGGAATCACTTTAGAGCATAAATTTTGAAGTTTCCATTGCAGAAGGTTCAAAGTTGCAAATCAGGTTGCAGGGTTTCTTCAAGACTGAGAATTTGGCTTTCAATGGACTAAGGCTCGAGTATGCCCTTGAGGGAAGATCAAGTTATGTTGCATGGAAAGACCAAATGTAGGCAGTACTGGCAGATAATGGGTTGAAGGAATTTATTGATAATGATATTCTGAAATGAGTAGTAGCAGATGCTTAGAATCTAGCAAATTGGAAGAAGTGTGTTACTAAGGCGAGGAGTATCATATTGGAGGGAGTAAGAGACCATATTGTCTCTAATCTCCACTAAGAAAAAGACTTTGTATGCAATGTGGCAAGCACTCACAGATTTGTTCTAGAATAGCAGTCACCACAAGAAATTGGCACTAAAGGAAGAGCTTTGAATTATCGAGATGCAGAGGAATGAGATGATTCCATAGTACCTGAGAAAGCTCACATTGTGTCATGATAAAATATACAGATAGTAAGGGGTTCTGAGCAGTTGCTTTCCCCTAGATAAATATATGAGTATGTGTGATGTTTCCTTTTGCATGTCAATGATTCTTGTTTTAAATGGTGAATTAACTTCTGCAGATCAGTAGAGTAGCTTCAAGTCTTGTGATTTAAAAAAAATTCATGAGTAGTTTTGAATCTACACATTAATTTCTACATGGAAAGTGTTCATATTCATTTGTTATTGGTTAGTCACATCGCATATCTTCATATATACATCATTATATTTAATTTAAGGACTGCTAGCATATCGTAATTGCAACACCAAGCTCTAACATTATATTGTAGAGGAATCAAAAGCTTGTGAACTAAATATAGGGTGTGAGATAATTCAATGACAAATAGAGAGCAATGAGTTTTTACAGAGAGATACAGTGTATGTGAATGGTCTATACCTAAACTAAGTTCATCGTTGGAATTAGTTGTGCCAACTCACTTATGCTATTGAAATATTTTCTCTAAGAATGAGTATGCACTTATACTTATTGAATGAGACATATATTAGTAAGGCTTCATGTATGTTATTGTTGTATTACTACAGAGTTCATAGCATTGAATATTTTATTACTACTAAAGTTTCATATATTGTCAGTTTGACATATTGATCATGGTTGAATATTTTGTGGTCAGTTTAACCAAAGAATGTTGAGGATCTAGGGTTTCATGTTTGTTGAGTTGTTGGAGTGGTTAATATTAGTGTTGATCAGTGAAAGGTTTTTCTAGTAAAGAGCATTGTACGTTGTGTATTGAAATATTTGGAGAATTCTTTACCCTCCCTTTATAACTGATTCTATTATTGTGATACCACACATTGTTGTTTTATATGTTGTGATGAATACACATAGAAGTTAAATGAAGTAAAAGTAATTCCATTGCATAAGTAAATGAAGCAAACACTTAATAGAAAATAAACTAAGTGTTGGTAGTAGGCGTAGTCAAAAATCTTGAGTAGTAGTGAAATGAAAGAATTAGTTTTTATATTAGATCTAAGGAAACCATATACTTGATAAGACTGGAGAACAAAAGGATAGATGTGAAGCAACATCATGAAACTTAAGAACTTCCTTCTTTTATTTTGAGTTATGTTTAGATATTAGAGTTAATAATCTACAAAAACTCATCATCATTTTGGAAAAAAGTGCTTGTTTATCATATCTTATGGCTTGTGGGATTGATAAAATCACTAAAAACATAGTCGGTACAGTCATGTTTTGATATTAGATCTGAGAAAACCATATACTCGATAATATTAGGGAATAAAAGGATAGATGTGGAGGAACATCATGAAACTTAAGGGCTTCCTTCTTTTATTTTGAGAACAAAAGATGTGACTTCGAAGTAAACAATACCTTAAACATAAAAACATAAGGGAAATTAAAAAAGAAACAACAATTTATTACAAAATAATAAATAAATAAATAACCTAGGTTACAACGGCTATGATTTTGGTTGCAACAATGTTATTTCCTAAAGGAATCATCAATCTATTTCCAAGAACAAAAATCTGTCAATGGTGAATGAATGGAAAAAAAATATATCTTTTGGAAAAATGCTTTGGCAGAATTCACTTGGATCTTCAAATGGAAATCAATTCCTCATTTCTCCTCTTATAAATCCATTAAGTGACGAAAATTCTTCATGTTGTTTTCTCTGTGTTGGTGAATAATAGCAGGAACAATTTTGCAACAAGCTCTTATGATCCCCTTTTTTTAGATCATGGCACCTAGAAAGACTCAAAATCATATGATATCAGATTTCGTAATAGATTCTTGGATGAAATGTCATTATTTCATCAACATTATCTTCAAGAATCACTTTTTCATAAATGGACCTCCTTTATTCTCCTTGGACCTGCCAAAAAAAATGAGCATCTACCTACAATAAAACATAAAATCATGGAAGAAGAGAGGTTCGTGGGCTCTCTTAATCCAAGGAATATGCAAAAAATAACAAACAATTACCTGATAAAATAAATCCACTAAAATATAAACAAAGAAAATTTTTGAAAGAATAACTTCGGCGTAAATCACATGTAGACAGACATTTTTATTTATAATTTTTATTATTTTTATTATTATTATTAGTATTTTTCCAAGGAAAAAAACGAACTTTTTTATAAGGAATAAAAAAGTTACAAGCACATGAATTAACATTCCAGCTTTCATTGTGCGCTTTGAGACCATCATCAGTCCTCAAGGAGAGAGAAATTCTTCCCCTTGTATCGTCAAGTCCAACCAAAAAGAAATAAGCACTTTCACGCTTACTTTCAGCATTGTATCGTTGCCTTCTCAAGGCAACTTTGTCAAAACAGTTTGTTAAAACCATATCAAAAATTTTATACATGGGCCTCCTTTTAACATAGGAAAACGACCCACGGATCTGTTTGTAAAGTTGTTTCAGTAATGTCTATCCAAAGAAAACAGGAGATAGTATCCATCCGAATTTTGCTTAAACGGAAAACGAGAAACAGACGGAGATATAACAAGAAACGACACAAATAACCAGCATCCTATAACAACAGAGCATTTTAAGATAGAGAAATAGAGTGCGGAGGGAGATCCGACACACGGATCTGATCGTGCATTTGTTCAGTAATCATCCACGAATCCACAGCGAGCTGCACACCTTCTTTAGAAAACCTGTCTACCTCTTCATTTCTGTCCCTTTATATATGTTCAATGGAAAAGAAGTTAAAATGGAGCTTTAAACTTTGAATTTCATCCAGAAGCGGTCTCAGCATATAGTTTTGACACCTATATTTCCCATTGACCCAGTTTATTACATTCAGGGAGTCCCCAAAGATCTGAACCGAGAAGATGTTTTTGCTTATTAGCCAGCATAAGAGAAGTTTTAGGGCGGATAGTTCAGCAAAGTTGTTTGTGTCGGGTCCTAAACCCACAGCGGCTTTGAGGGAGTGAGAGGGGCTGATATGGATGACGATCCCAGCACCTGCAGAGTTGTTTTGGGTTGCCCCGTCGAAATATGCCCATGGGATGCCTTCCCTGATTTGTTCTTCTTTTTTGTGGCCTTAGTTCTGAGATTCTTCAGGTTCCGGGATGCTAGATAGTATAACTAAACTTTGCATAGCAATCGCCTCTGCTGGAGTACGCTGTTCTCTGAAGATACTTCTGTTTCTAGCAATCCATATACCCCAGCAGATGATGGGTGGAAGATTTCTTAAGTTCCTCTCTGGATAATGGTTCCACCAATATTCCCAAACTGTCAGAAAAGAATCCCCCTCCCATCTGACATTTTTCCCTAATAGCTTTTGCACTTCTTCCCAGACTTTCCTTGCAAAAGGGCAAACGACGAACAGATGATGAATGGATTCAGAGTCAGAGAAGCATAGAGGGCACCTACCTGGACCTTGTTTGAATCTAGATTGAAGGATATCCCAGGTAGGAATTTTCTTTTTTAATACACACCAGATGAATAATCTTGTTTTCTTGGGGCATTTTAATTTTAGCAGGGACTTAACCCACCAATCTGGTAGAACCCATCCTTTCTTCTTCATTAGGAAAAAGTACCCCATCTTTGGGGAGTAGACACCAGTTTCAGCATGTGCCCACACCAGTTGGTCCGGTCTGTCCTGGATTCTGACATTTGATCTCTTTAACTCCTGAAGAAAACCCCGCCATTTGATCTCTTTAACTCCTGATGAAAACCCCGCCACTCGATTCCCCACCTGGGGTCGATTCCTAACTCTTCTACTGACTTCCAAGCTTGGCCCCAGATGGTGGACTGACCCAGATTTGCAATCTGATGAAGCCCATAAATCCCCAATGTGTCAAGGTGAGCAACCAGATCAGGGGACAGAGCGAAAGAATCATTACATCCCACCCAAGGGTCTCTTCCTATTCTAACATTTTCACCATTTCCAATCTGCCAGGCCAAACCTTGTTCAATAACCTTGAATGCCTCCACAGTGGCCTTCCATATCACACAGAAATTCCTGCCTTTCTTGTTTGTGTTCCTTATCCACTCTTCCAGGGGCAAGGGATCTATATATTTCTGCTTTACTACTCTGGTCCATAGATTCTCGGAAGTAATTAAGCGCCAACCAGATTTTGCTGCTAAAGAGATGCTGAAATCATAAAGATTTTTTATGCCCCAGCCACCCCAATCTTTTGGCCTTGCAATTTTATCCCAAGCCACCCAAGGAAGCACTGAATCCTCCTTTGATCCGGACCAAAGGAATTTGCTGCAAAGTTGTTTAATCTTGTGGAGAATGCCTTTTGGGATCCATGTCAAGGCTGCCCAGAACACTGGCATGGCCTGAAGGACTGAGTTCACAAGTGTCAGCGTACCTGCTCGCGATAACCACTTGAAGCTCCAATGGGAGATTCTTTGTTCAATTTTGGCCACCAGCCAGTTCCAATCCTGCTTCCTATAAGCTTGAGGTTTTAACCAAAAACCCAGATATTTGAAAGGATTCTCCATCTTACAGGTCTCAAAAGGTAAGTGAGATACAATCATTAGCTCCTCCTGTCTGGAGAAACCCTCCAAAATTAGTTGGGACTTCCTAGAGTTTATTTGAAGGTCTGTTGCTTTCAAGAATAAATCAAGAATGCTTCTAAGCTATTTGATTTCAATTAAAGTCCCATTTGTAAATAATAAAATATCATCTACAAAAAGGAGATGAGTTATGAACAAATTTACAGCAACTTCCAAACCTTTAACCAAACCTGATCTTTTAGCATTGGAAATCAACCTGCTTAGACCCTCAGCAGCCATAAGAAAGAGCAATGGAGAAAGGGGGCATCCTTGCCTCAAACCCCTTTGACTTCTGAAGAATTGGGAGGCGGCCCTGTTTATTAAAACTGCAAAACTTGCATTTGAGATACACCCCATGATCCAGCTTATGAATTCCACCTTGAAACCCAGGTGTGTCAACAGCATCCTGAGATAAGTCCAACTAATTCTGTCGTATGCTTTAGACAGATCAATTTTTAGCATGACCCCTTTAGATTTTGAGTTTCTGATGCTGTGAATGGTTTCCTGTGCTACCCCTATAGCTTCGTGAATTTGTCTGCCATCTAAAAATCCAAATTGTTCCGGAGAGATACATTTGGATAGAAACGGTTTCAGGTGAACCGCAATGGTTTTTGCAATAATTTTGTATATGCAGTTACACAAAGAGATTGGCCTGAAGTCCTCAAAAGATTCTGGGTCCTCCTTTTTAGGAATGAGAGCGATGAAGGTTGCGTTAAAGGGAGAAAAAACCTCGCCTTTTTTCCTTGATTCCTCCACCACTTCCGTTAGCTCATCCCCTATCAGCTCAAAAAAGTGAATAAAAAGTTCCACTGTCCAGCCATCCGGACCCGGACTCTTGTCCTTTGCCATAGATTTTATAATACTTTCTACTTCCTCCTTTGTCACTTCTCGGAAGAGGTCTTCAGCCTCCTCTCCCTCCACAAAACGGGGAAAAGTTTGAGCTGTTCTAATAATTTCAGCTAAAGAGACCCCACCTGGATCTGAGAATAAAGATTTAAAATGATTCTTCCCCATATTTGACAGAGCCTCGAAAGACGAGACTTCTCTACCCTCAGGATCCTTTAGCTTCCAGATTGTATTTGCATTTTTCCGGCCTTTTGCATAATTGTGGAAAAATTTTGTGATTTCGTCCCCTGCTTTCAGCCATATTTCCCTGCTCTTGAGTCTCCATTCTTCCTCTTTATCCAATAAAATTTTTGCTCTCGATTTCTCAAGAGTTACAATCCTTTCTTTTGACTCCTGAGTGGCGTAAGCATCCGCCTCTGGGGCTTCAAGGGCTCGGAGCTCATCATCTATTTTATTCAAAGCCTCATTTTGTTTTTTCCTTCTATCTGATGCCCATTCAACGGTTGCTTTCTTTAACCTTTTAAGATTTTCCATGAAGAGGGCTCCTTTATTTTCAGAAGGGTCTCTTCCCGAGTGTCTCCAAGTTTTCCAGAACAGCTGGTTAAAAGATTCTTCTTGCAACCAAGAAGCATTGAATTTAAAGGGAGCTGCGGGTTTAGGGGGGGGCTTAGAGAGTTCTAAGAGGATGGGAAAGTGATCAAAACTCCCCCCTTCACCCACCCATTGCCTGAACATCGGGATATTGGAAGCCATCAGGTCATTGATGAGGAAACGATCCAGCCTTTTTGCTATCCTCTCCTCCCCAGTTCTCCTATTCCTCCACGTAGGCTTGGCCTTTATAATGTTTACATCTAACAGCTTGTGGGATAGGAATAATTGAGTAAAAAAATCTGTAAGGGGATCAATTCTGGCCGAGGGACCCCAAGCCTCCGCAGTACCTAGGGAGAAATTTAGATCGCCTCCTATTAACAGATGTCTCCCTTTTAACAAATCTTTGGCCATGAGGGCATTCCTGAAAGCAGCCCTTGACTGACAGGGTCCATAAACATTTACTGTCAGGAAAGAGAAATCGAAGTCAGGGTAAATAACCTCCATGCCCAGAACATTGGGCATTCCCCAATGGCTCAAAATTTTCAATCTGCCATCCCTGCAGCCGATGGCAAGACCACCCGAATGGCCATCTGCATCAAGGGCTACGAAAGACCACCTCGGGAGGAGGGAGAAGAGGACTGGTTCAATTTCTACCGCCCTTCCCAGAGTTTCTTGAAGAAAAACCAGATCAGGGTTATAGCGAGAGATAAGTTCCTTCAAAGCCAGTTTTTTGGGTTTACTGGCTAAACCCCTACAGTTCCATGATAAACAGATCATTTTAATACCTCCTCAGGGGGTTTTGCTGCTCTAAGCGCCCCAGGGATCACCATTTGCTTATCATCAGCCACATCTAGTTTTGCTTTGACTTGAGCTTTGGACAGATTTGACTTCCTTCCCCTGCCCTTTTTATGTAAAGATTTTGACGAAGAGGGGCCCAAACCACCCACAGGATCCTCCAAAACAGGGGGAGGGTCAGAATTTTTGCTAAGGGATCTAAGATTGTAAGTGCAGGCAGGGGTGGAAACACCAGGGACCGGGATTTCTAAAGAAGCATCTTCACGGTTCAGATCAATTGAGGAAATTTCATCAGTTAAAAATTCAACGATTGAGATGACATCATTGAGTTTTGAAGCCAGAGGAGAATCCATAGAAGGGATCACAAAATTTGATTCAGGAGAAATGACATAGATTTGAGGGTCTGATTGCTTACCGGGAGAAATATTAACTGTGGCTTCAGAGGTCCCCAATGGAGATTTTCCGGGATCGATCTGGTCTTCGTCTACAATGTTCTGATCTCCTTTTGACTGAGGCAGAGCTTCCACCTCCTGTCCTTGACCCCCTTCCATAGGCTTGTTTTCTGAGATGTCCTTGGCCGCCGAGATTGGCTCTTCCCCCATGCTCCGCTCCCACTATTCAGCTGTTTTATGAACCCTCCTTTTACGCCTCCCCAGAGGGCAATCCTTTGCCAGATGACCAAGCTCATGGCATCTGTGGCACCTGAATGGTAACAGTTCATAATCCAACAATTGTTCAAAGACATATTCTCTATATTGCAGATTGATTGAGTCCACAAGTTTTTCGCTGGGATTCAGGCGCACCAAAATCCTCGCTACAACCCTTTCATGTGTGTCAAGAAAGGATTTGTCGGCTTCCAAGAACGTACCCAGAGAGTTCCCGATAGAGGAAAAGACCGAATCCACCCAAAGGAAAGGTGGGAGTCCAGGTGCCCTCACCCAGACGGGAAACTCCTCCACCTTTTCCTTGGCCGCATCGAAGAGCGGAGTCCATCTTTTGAAAAAAACAGGGTGTTTCCCCATAGCCCAATTCCTTCCTTCAACCCATTCCATGGCTGCTTTACTATCAAAGCTGATCATGAACCACCCTTTGACCATAGTTGCAGTTTTGAAAGACTTTGCCGGTGTCTCCTTCCAGTGGCCTTCCGCCCATTGCCACAGAAATTTACCTGAGATCGGGCGACCCCTTACCCGACCCACGAGCGTGCTCTCTGCCACCTTCAAAGCATCTTCTACTTGAACGTCCATTCCCAATAACAGGTTCCCAGCTAACCTTCTCTCTTTTAGAGTCTTTGCCTTCTTTCTCTTACCCCCAACCCTCTCTCGGTCCAAAACCTCCTCTCTGACAATGCCTGGAGCGTCTAGTTCCTTCTGGGTTCCAAGCACCTCACTCGCCGAGGGGATATCAACCTTTTCTAGGGATAAATGGCACGGTGCTCCTGATGGGATTCCTTCCTTGCCAGAGGAAAAACTCCCCTTCTCTTCCGGCCCCCCAGTGACAGGTTTTGGAGCATCATACCTTTGATTAGAAACCTTCCCAACTTCGGACCCAAAACCCTTATTTACCGGGTCGCCTGAAACCAAGTCCTTTGAGGATAGAGGTCGGAAAACTGCCAAGGGGCTACTTCTTTCACAATCAGCTCTATCATGGCCATGCAAACTACCTATTGTACTCCATAAACCCTGTCTGGCATTGAAATTTATAATGTCTTCAAGGCCGCCCGACGGACAAAAAATCTTCGATGGGGAAAGGATCTTACCAGCTGGGAATCCCTTCTCAGACTGTGGGCATTCCTTCTCTCGGGCTTCTGAAACTCCTATGCAAACCCCTGATTTTCCAAACGCACCAGGCGAAAACGGACTCTGCTCCAAAGTTGATTTGCTGCTCCGCGGACCACTGGCTGGAAATTTGACTGGTTCAATGTTTTTACCCTGTCTAAAAAACTCATCCAGGTTCTGCTCAGTAACGTCCTTGCCCCAGACCGAAAGGATGTCTTCAAGGGCTGGGTCTAAGTCCACCGCCTCATTGTGGAAACCCATGGTAACTAAACTATGGTAAAACCTGACACCTCGCAGACACCTGTTTCCGAAGGAGGCGCTCCCAACACCGACAGTGGTAAAGCGACAGGTTGATTAGGGTAAAACTTCGTGAAAACCCGCCTTGGAACGCTGATACAGGGATAAACCTTCCGGGGAAACTGTCGAAAACAAACCGTCGTGCGAAAGAACCCTCCAAGGCTTAACCGAGGAGAGTCAATGTGAAAACGCTCGCTTGACAGCTGCTAGGGTACCTCGTATACGCGGATACCTTGTGAGGCTGTCATCCGTCCACCCCGTACCTGCTGGTCAGCGAAGAGTAGGTTGTCTGCGTCACCTAGGCCAGAGGCCTAGGGTTTCAGGATCGACCCCTGCGCCCTACGTCCATATGGAGTTCATATGGTTGTTTCAAGGTTGTCGTGCAAGGTCTATGCAGGCCACAGGTTCCCTACCCAGTATTGATCAATTACAAAATACAAGGCCCAAAGAATTCTAAATCAATCTAGCATAAATTAACAAACCAAATAACAATAATCTTAAATAACATCAACTCTGAGTAACAATAATTAGGAGTAACAACAGTTCGGAGTAACAACAATATGAAATAACAACAAGATAATAAATCAACAAGAAATTTGCACTAATCACAAATCATTAACCATATAATCAAAAAGCATATATATCCACACAACCCGTATCCAACAGCACCTAATCGAAAGAGTGGGCCCAACTCTCCGATGAGGGTCGTGGCTGAGAATTACAGACTACACGGAATTATAATATGATGAATTTCTCATTAATTCATAAAAGGAATTATAAACTAAAGTTTTGTTGCTACACGCCAAAGGAAAACCTTCAATCTTTGATCTACTCTCTATGTGTTATCTCCCTTTTCTCTTTGATTTGTATCTTTTAAATACACAAACAACAAAGAGAAAATTACAACAAACTGATTACAAAATGATTTCCAATACCATTTAGATTGATTGCAAAATCTCAATGAGCAAGATGAGATCTGAGAGATCTTTCCATCATGATTCAGCTATAATAAGTCGAATCTGGTATTGCAATTGGAGAAATTTGGGAAACGGCCACAATAGAAAATCAACAAAAATTTCCTTCGAAGAACCTTGTTTTTTTCTCAATCAAAACCTAATTTTGGAAAACTACTCAAGGGAAAATTGATTTGGTCCATTCTGAATAAAACCCTTGTCTCGGATTTTCAATATTCTTATTCATTTGCCCGAAACATCCAATGCAAACTGTCAATTTTTATCCCAACGAATTTTTGAGTTGGAATATTTTATTATGAGCTGAAGATCAAATTTGCAACCTGGAAAAGATCTTGAAAGCTAAAATCATGAGTGATGTCATAGCGAATTCACTAATAAACCATCATTGGAAAAATGATGCATAATAATCGTCAATTTAATAAAAATAAAGGAAAACAAATATTACTTATCCACAAGAGCATAAATAATTATGAAATAGAATTATATGATAAATTATGATAAATAGAACAAAGAAATGGATGTTAATGAGTGATAATAATGATAAATTAGTGTCCCAACACTAGGGTAGCTTGTAGCATACATGGGATGTTGGAGCATCTATCCAGTAGCAGATGGTAAAGAGGTTGTTAGAGCATCTGTCAAGTTGTAGCCGAAAGGCTAGGGCGTTGGAGAATCATATAGGTTGGAACATGTAAATCAAGGGGTTGGATCCTCCTTTAATGGAGCTAAAAACTTGATGTAAAAGGGAATCACTAGTATTATAGGGACTTACAAATGTATAAGGTGATGTGGTAGTGCCATAGTGGTAAGTGGTAGGGGCCATGTGGCAAGCCGCTACTGAGGAGGAAAGGTGTCTGGAGTGATGTGGTGAGTTGGGCTATGATGGTGGTGCCACAAATGTAAGTGGTAGGGGCCATGTGGCAAGCCACTAGTGCAGGAGGAAAGGTTTGTGGTGTGAGGTGGTGAGTTGGGCTATGATGATAGTGCCACAATGGTAAGTGGCAACGGCTATATGGAAAGCCAATATGGAAGGAGGAAAAATTTATGGTGTGAGGTGGTGAGTTAGCCTATGATGTTAGTGCCATGGCACAGTGAAACATTTTTGAGCTATTCTGAAATGATCCTAGAAGTTATGAAATGCATCATGTGACATGTACCCCTAGGCGGTTTGGGTTCAAACCATGATATCAAAAAAATTTGTTCCGTTAATGTGTCGCCATGTAAAAGTCTCAATATAATCCAAAGCTATCGATCTGGGTTGGGTTGATCTTCACTATTGGATTAGTGAGAGTGCAAGTCACACCAAAAGATAAAGGGCACAGAATGGGACCTGCCCATCAGATATATATATATTAGAATTTAGAACAACTAAAACAACACCCAGCTCAAACACTCTCAATTGGTAACAAAAATCTATAATATATTTAATGGGTTTTAGCTCTAAGTGGTTGGGAGGGTGGTTTGCCATCTCATTCACCAGGGTTCAAATTTTTAGAGACATGGTTCGTCATAGAAATGTTAGAAAGATTTTGAGATGTTGTTTCCAGTTTCTATCTCTCTCAAGAGTCTAGACATCTAGGTCTTAAATTGAACTATAAGTATCTGATATATGTGTCTTGTAAGCTACTGTGGTATATATCGCCAAAAATTGCTAATTACCTTGTCTAAAAAAGCAAACCTATAATATATAGTGATAGTGGCAAACAAATTTACAATCAACTAGTTATCTGAGTAGAGACGGATGTTTCTTATTTCTTTAAATACCTATTTCTTTAAAAATTAATGTGTGCTTGTCAGAAGGCTACACCCTTCTCTATGTATTGTGAGAGTGAAACACAGGGCTACCCATTTCAGCAAGGATGCACTGCACCCTTCTCTCATTCATAGAACTATTGCAAGGAACGCACTGGCAACAAGAAAAACCCCAGCACAAATACAATATGAACGCCATATGATATCTATCTGCACTACAATTGGGTCAGGTTGAATGATGAACTTTTTCAATAAAAATTTTATTTAGATTTAAAATTAGATTTACCTGTTTGGCATTGTTGGTCGGTTAAAGGTTAAAAGTATAACGAATTTTTCACTAACTGAATCCCAGATCTCCTTAACAAGGTCTACCGATTCTTCTCTAAAAAAAAAAATTATATTACTAATCAATTTTATCTTTCATATCGCAAATCTATTTAACAAGTTCTACCAATTCTCCTAATTGAAAAACAAACTATATTACTAAAATTGATTATGTTATCTTTGACATGACGTAGGGCAATGCTCTTCCCACGAAAAAAACATCTTATGATTGGTGTCAACGTGAGCTAAACATTGATATCAAAGTTTTTACAATCCAATATTTTACAATGAGTTTGCTTCCCCAACACGAGCAAGCCAAAATTTCAAATCTATATATCGATAAAAACTAAGGTTCTCCCTCTAGAACATAAACAAATAAACACATTATGCTATTATGGTTAGATCCCAAGTGTTATCTATAGCAATGTTAATCCTTTGACTAATAACTATCTACACAAATATAACGTTCAACATTTATGATCGAAATTTAATATATTATTCATAAATGTTAGTATAGATTTATGTTAACTTCAAATCTATTGAATGTAGAGATCAAACTTCTTAAAAAATATTGGCAGCCTTAAAAAATTGATCTTCTTAAAACTTGATAGATCTTTAGTTAACATGAATTTATATTGATGTTATATTTTTCAATTACACAGTGATAAAATGATTAACCATCAGAAATTTTTTATTTTCA
>APFE031078006.1:0-22580 GCA_000404065.3 Pinus taeda | reverse complement strand
CTATGAAATCATGATTAACATTTATTTTGTTCTCATCATGAGTTTCCTTTACTACCCTTTCGCCATTAGTAAGCATTTGTTATAGAAACTTTGTCAAATTTGTATTCAAATCTCTCTTCAAATCTTCCATGCTTGTCTTCAAATATGTCTTCAAATCGTCCATCTTAGCTTCCACACTGTCCATCTTAGCTTCCACATCGTCCATCTTAGATTCCATGTCGTCCATCCTAGCTTCCACGTAATTCATCTTAGATTCTACGCCTTTCTTTAAACCGTCCATCTTATCTTCCATGGCTTTCTTTAAACCATGCATCTTAGCTTCTACATCTTTTTTTAAACCATCCATCTTATGTTTTGTTACTTTTTGCACGAGTGAAATTTGTTGCACTTGGTCTCGTAATTTGAATATATCATGTTTCATTTCTTCCTCTTCTTCATGAGTCATGCTAGAGATTTCAGGTTGCTTACTAGGTGTTTCCATTTTCTTTCTTCGGGGCATCAATTACTGATAATAATGCTTCACTATGCCCTTTGCATTCCTTCAAACTAATTTTTCAAACCAAGCTTATGCAAAAATTTAAAAAAACTACACACCTTTTTTCACTTTGTAGGATCTTGATATTGAATTTGATGTATCTCTATAATTTGGGAACTCACAAGTTTGAAATTGCTTCCTGCGGTAACCCTTTGAGTAATCTTTCTAACCCCACAAGGCTGATCAAGATTCGATTCTCCAATGAAGGGTTATGCCAAGTCTCCCATAATGACCTCAGTATAGACTTGTTTAGTAGACCAAAATTCTACGACATGCTGCAGTTAACTGTTTCAACCTTAGGTTCTTAAAATGGTGCCCAAAAACCTATAGTTTTTCCTCTTTCTACAAATTCTTATGAAAATTCAATCCGATTCTCAAAGAGAAGGTTATGATGATTTTCCCAAGGTCACCTATTCAGAATGTAATTCTGGGGTCTGCAAAATCCCTAATTTTCCCAGATTATATCTCTGAACATATAGCGAGACAAGATCTGAAATTCGAGGTTGAGGTTCAGACCGATTTCTTCTCAGATGGCCTTTTTTTGTAGCTTCTAAAACTTTGTAGAGAAAGCGTTATAGCGAACATTCCACAATGATCTATTTTAGATGAAATTTTGGAGCTTTCAAAAACCCTAACTTTCTCAGATCATACCTTCGAAACTATAGGGAGAAAAATATGAAATTCGGACGTGCGGTTCAGCACAATTTCTTCTCAAATGGGTTTTTTTCGCTTTTGAAACGTCGTATAAAAAAAAAATTATAGCAAAAATTCCACGATGACCTGTTTGGAGCAGCGAAACCCTAGAATCCAAAGCTCTGATATCAAATGTTATGAAACCAGCTCATAAAAGATAGAAAAGATAGATCAATGCCTTAGAATTCAGCCTCTTCGAGGGGGAAACCTCCTTTACATTACACAGATGAACAATTCTTGGATGATACAAATGACAAAACTTCCTTTCTATATATAGGAGTCTAAAGGGTCACAATATAACCAAGCCGACCTAACAACAAAGGCACAAAAATAATAAGAGTGGGATTCTATGGGGCACAATAATAATAATAAGGGATACAATGACAATAGTAATGGGGGAATCACTAGTATTATAGGGACGTAACAGAAAATAATGGTGAACTAGTATTTTCTTTTGGCTTTTCAAAATAAAATCTTTGATAATATTTCTGTTTTTCACTTTTATAAGTAAGCAAGAGTTAAAACAAATAATTAGAGCATTTGAGTACTAAAGTAAACTTGATTTCTTTGGAAGAACTTGATCTTGCTTAAAACATTTATTCTACGAACAAACTCTTATCTTTATAGAGTATGAATGTTTTGTTATCAGTTAAGAAAATAATATTTAACCTAGTAAGGATTTTCTGTAGATGAGTATCTTAAAAAACTCTATCATTATCACCCAAAATTCTCAAAAGAACCAATGGTTCACTCCATATGATAAACTTTTCATTTTTTACAGTGTAATTCTAAAATATATGAAACTTAGAAGATAAAATGTCTCATTACAAGCTTGTTTACCATGTTCATAGGGAAATGATTAAACTAATATTACCAATACTGCATATCAAACATGGTAATAGATGATGATCTCCTTGATCAGAAGAGAAGGGGTCTCATCAAGAGCCAGGTTGTTCAGTTTAGTTACAACCAGTGAATGGAATTGTCATTATTAGGTAGCCACACCTAGACAATATCATTTAAGAAACCAAAAAGAAAAATATTATATTCAAAAAGGAAAAAAGGGACAAGGTCCAACTGAGATTCAAATCTAGTGAATATCATTTTGAATTTGAAAATTCCTACAGATGGGATTATGAATCATTGTTGGTTAAAAGATAACTGTGTTGAGGCTATGAACACGTGCCAACAACAGACGCTCTATCTATGATAAATGAGTAAACACCAAAAAAACTAATCTGCAAAAGACACCTACTATATTACCTTAAATCTTATTATTGGCTAATGCGGGCATTTATAGTTTTATCATTACAAGAGTAAAGTAATAAATAAGTAGAGTGAGAAAGTAATGATTATTCTAGAGAATTTTTTTTTACCTTATAACTCATGTAATCATTATTCTTATAACTCTAATTACTTTAAAAGTTTTTAGGAATTTCAGAAAACTACTCAGAGATAACTAGTTCTCCCAAGTGAATCACCAATTGTTGTACTATGAAACAATGACCCCATTTATAAAGTACAATAGCTAAGGTTAGAATTATAAATGTACCCTTTTAAATTTTTAGGCTTAGGATAATAATATCTAACTATAACAAAATACCTAGAAAAACCTTACAAAACAAACTAAGCATGAAATCCGCATCACAAATTGCAAATCACACTTTTCTCTATGACTATCTTAAAACATCTCAAAAAATTGCGATCTGCGATCAAATATCCCGTTGTGATAGCTCTATAAATAGCACCTTGTTATTTCGCAAATCACATTTCACACTTCACAAACTTCACAACAAACTTAGCTATGCCATTAGAATGTCCATTAGCGATTTGCGAAATGTGATATTGTGATATTCACAATCGCATATCGCTTTACGCATCTAGTAGTGCTATATTGTATTGATTTAAAGATTGTGATGTGTGATTAGGAGATGTAAAACATGTGAAATAATTACGTTTTAAATATCAAAACGAACAATTTCACAAGTTAATAACTATTTAGCGGCATGAGCAAGGATAATCATTTTCCAAGTTATGTGTAGTTAACATCGAGTATCTCATTAAACCTTTCTCATGATCCAAAGTCATATCAGAGAAGCTTTTAGTATTAATCACCCAATACCAACTACGCTGATATATCTTTTATATTTTAGGGAAGCTACAAAAGACATGTCACTAAAGAAGGTGATGAAGAAACAGAACAAGCAGACCATTGTTCAATCTGAGTCTACAGAGATGGCTACTATTTTCTTTGATATAGTTTGCAACGCTGTCCGAGGCGCAACAACTTAGGAGGTCATATACAATAGGCTTGAGGATGAAATTCCTAACATCACTATCACGAGAGCAACAGTTGATTCAATAAGGCCTTCGGGACTTCAATTCAGAGACACTTCCTATTCTTTCCTTCATAGGATAGGAGCAAGAGCTAAAATCCTTCCATACACAGATATGATCAGGTGGGTGATCGAAAACATCATCATTGAATATAGGAAATTCAAGAATTCAAGAATGGAGCTCATAGGGTCGTTCAATGTAAAGGACATGAATAAAATGTACCACATACCTGACTCTCAAGATATCTACGACAACACATTTGTGGCGAACTTCACAAAGAAGAATCAAGACCGCTTCAAGATGATTCAGGGTTGGAGAGTATTGGACAACAAATTCAAATATGAGAAATCAGGTATGTATGCTATAGCCTCTTTAACAAACCCCTACAACTATGGAGCAGCTATGTTATGTAGATTATATGGGCTACCCAATAATACTAAGTTTTCCATAGAATGGATTCCTCTAATTGATGCCTGTGTTAATTCCCACATCGTGAATTGGCCCTCCATCCTATCTGATAAGCTAGCCACCACCAATACAGAATATTGACATAAAATAGCCTCCTCTCCAAATAACCTCCCCCCATTCTATTTTAGGGCCTACATTATGGGTGCCATCTGATTTAGCATGACATTTCCAACCATGGGTTCGAAATGGACCTTACAAGACCCATACCCAATCTATCTAAGTCATAAACAAATATGGGAAGCACATTATATACCTCACTTATATAAGATATTTTATGTTGTTGTGTTGCCCCTACATCAAATAATTTTCAATAAGAAAGCCCCCGGGTTTTCCCAAGAAGCCGCAACAGACTTATTTACTGTCAGAAAATATTTCATTGAAAAATGGTTCACCTACATTAGGGTTTCTGGTAGCACAACCGATCGACATGTCCTTCCTTTATATGTTTCTGGTAAATTATTAGCAAGAAAGATTGCCTACCAGACCATGGGAAAAGGCCTGACTAAAGTTCTCAAAGATGGCAAGAAGTCATTATGGCCCTATTTCCCTGTCAAGTGTGGTTATTTTTCTTTAGCAAATTTTGTTCATGCTGCTAAAGAGTCAACACATATGGAAGCCCTTAGGCTTCATACATTGCGTAAGATGCAATTTGATCCAGACAAAGTGGCATATAATGTCACTATTGTGGTAAAGCTCAAGCCATACAACCATGAGGATAACGATTTTGAAGACTTGTTACAGTCGGCCAAATCCTTTGAACAAGTGCTCAAATGGGTAAAAGTAAATCTGAAACCTGAAGATTTTCAAATCTTTCAGGAATTCAGAAATGAAAGGTTCGAAGTGATCACAATGCATTTGTTAAATCTCGAGGATAAGCCTACACCAAGTGTCATAGTTGATAGTCAAGGTCCTAGTTCTCAAATACATTCTCAGGTAAATACTGAGAAGACACCAGACACAGGGAAACCCGAAGATGCATATAACACAACTGAGTCCAATAGGAAGTCAGCTGAGAAACAAGTGATGAGCACCTCGGCTACAAAATTCAGTTCAGAGGTCAAAGGCAGTAGTTTGGAGCAGGAGTAGGATCAGTTTAATCAAAAATTGCAACGCACTCCCAAAGCGAAAAATACCCAACAAACAGTGGAATATAAAACTCCTCCACATGTTCATAAGGATAGAGAGCCCAAGTCTATCGGTGAGCAGTCCAAGCCTATGGAGGAACAAGCGACAATATCTCAGCATACTGAAATTATCCCTGCTCTACCCACATCAGAAATTGTTTTGAAAGTAACTGAAATACCTCCGCTTGATGTGTTTTATAGCCCTCCCCACAAGGTTGTAGTAAGAAGGTGGAGAAAAAGGAAAAGGGTCCACACACCCGATTTCCACCTAGAAACGAGCTGATGTACATTGTTTGGAAGGACATTCCTTTCAATCTGGATGAGAACTTCACTAGACTATCACAGTTCACAGGAGCATGTGCATCGGCCACTATGGACAAGGCTACTGAAGTCTCTACTTTGTTAAGGGAAAAAGAGAAGAGGATTGCACAACTCGAGCAACAACTCAAAGTAGAGAAAGTAATTGTAGGCATGCAAGTGACTGAGAAGCTCGCACAATTGTAGAAAGACATGGAGGTCCTAAAAATAAGTAATGAAGCCGATATATTGTACAAAAATATGCAACTCCAAGAAATGCAGCAAGCCATGGAAAGATACAAGGATGTTCCCACTACTAAGGAGTTTATTAAAGAATCACTCGAATTAAATTCCCTTCTGGTGAAACAACAAGAGTATTTCTGCCAAAAGATTTCACACATTACTCCCTATCTGACTACTAGCGACCAACTGAGAGATAAGGCAATTGAGCAAGGAATTGAGTTTAACGATTTCAACACCAGAATCTCTAAGTTCATCAAATGGCAGGAAATAGAAGACAAATGGAAAGCCAATCTACCTGAGATTGAGGAAAATCATAAAGACATTCTCTTCATGGATTAGGATGCGAAAATAAAACAGGCCGAGTTGTCAGTCGCAAGTGCAGTCGGGATATCAAAGAATTTCATTAAGGAAATGAATCACACCCTGTTTTCCACCAACCTAATTAAAGAAGGCAATCTGAAATAAATTCCCAATTTAAATTCTTTGTATGAAAGCTGGCAAGAAAAGGCGGAGACTCAAAGGGAGGCAATTACAAAATTGAATATGACCAACTAGAAGTTGTATTGGCAGTATCTCATCAAGCCACACAGCCAGGTTATGACTCACAAATGTTCCATTCATATGACTCAGTGGATGATTGCACCTCCCACCGATGCGATTTTCACAGGACAGCTCAAGACACTTTTTGGGGCACCTCCTCAAATTCAATCGATGATCGATATATGTGATTTGAAGGACAAGCTGGTAGACAACAAGTTATCCTCTTATTTCTGTTCATTTAGCCATTGTTTATTTTTGGAATTAGTTACCTAGTTAGGAGGAAGGTTGTTTGAAACCTCCTCAAATTTTGTTTAATCTATTTTTGCACATTATTTAGAATATTATTTTTACCCTTTTCATGCATTTAGAGAAGGGTTCAGAATTTTATCAAAAAAATTTGCAGAGAATGCACTATTGTAAGTTTGTGAATGCGTTGGTGAAATTATGGAACATGATCATTTCTTTTAGATATCAAACTACTTTCCTTTGTTGATGCACTATTGTATTCTTGGGAGACAATTTGATTTGATGAAAGAAATTGGTCTATGTCATTTGTAAAATGAGCATGACTTCACACATATGGTACTATTATCTTGTATGATTGATTCTGTTTACATTTAATTAGTGGCAAAACTTTACTTTCAAGAATTTTGTGTGGGATTTATTGTTTCTGTTAAGCGTTAATTACACTTTTTGATGATGCCTAGCTGAAATTTGTAGTCAAAGAAATTATATTTATCATTATCATCTATGTTTAATTGTGATCAATATTTATTATCACGTGTTAAGCATATATCTTTGTAGACCGCATACCACACAGAAATACCTAGGTTTATATTAGAATAAGTTAGTTAGAGAATTACATCATAGAATAAGTCATTCAGATTATCATTATTCTATTTCAAACACCCATGATCCACCCACTCTCATCTTCAAACCCACACTCGGAAACTGGTCCCATTATTAGCAGTCGGAGACACCACTTTCAATGGAAAAGGAGTTGTCTTAGGCCTGGAGAGGGTAGTTATCCCCTATATTTCGACAGCAGAATTCTGAGGCCGCAACATGGTGTAGATATGTTTTTATTTCCATGTGTATGCACATTTCAATTCACTAAGGTGCTCCTTTCAATTAGCGTGGTGCTCACATGCACCTGAATCTGCATCAACAAGGAATCAAATCAATCAAAGGTGAAAAGGGCCTCAATATATTTACCCATGGAAAATTTAAAGCTTGCAATATTAATGGCACAAATGAAAGTAGAGAAATACTAAGAATGTGAAGCTAAAGAGTAAAAATACACAAAATCATTTTATACAATTTATAGTTTCTATTTGTAATAATTCCTAAAGCATAAGAAGAGCCAAACAAAGGTCATTTCTAGATGGTTTTGTCAAAAATCTTTCCAGGGTAAGATATCTACATTATTATAGTGTTTACAGTTGAGTTCCTCAACACCATTTCTACTTTTAGTTATTCTACCAACGTTATACAAATCATAATTCAGCTAAAGAGAAATAAAATAAAATAACAATTTGTTTACACAAGATTAATTAAAATTCATGTTAGTGATTTGATTAGGTCATGGACTATTTACAAACCATTTGGTAATATTGTTTAGAAAATTTACTCTGACAATTATTAATTAATAGAATCAATTTAAATTTATATTGTTGTTCCCTTCCATGCCAAACCATCTATATGATAAGAGTTATCATAGAATAAATGTCAATAATAAAGAATCAAATAACCAATTCTCCAAATTTTAAATTGTCATTGAAAAAATCACAAATCACATTGCTTTATCAATTAACATTACAAAAATAAAATTGAAATTGAAATTTGATGAGCATCACATAACATTGGAAAAGTCCTTTGTTGGCCGACAAGAGTGGATTCGACCAAATTATTAAAACCATGTGAATAATAATATGTTATTGGGGTTTACCAGACAAGTCAATTAAATCATTTTAAAAAATGTGAACAATAGGCCAAATACTATAAATATTATTAATGTTTCTATTAATGTGTCTTCACTTCATTCAACGTTCTTTGGGTTTTAACAGACAAGTCAATTAAATCTTTTTGTAGGACCAAATTATTAAAACCATGTCAATAGTAATATGTTATTGGGTTTTAACACACAATTTAATTAAATCATTTTAAAGAATGTGAACAATAAGCCAAATACTATAGATATTATTAATGTGTCTTCACTTGATCCAACCTTCTTTGAGTTTTAACAGACAAGTCAATTAAATCATTTTGTAGAAAGAATGTGAACAACAGGCTAAATATTATATATATTATTAACATATCTTCACCTAATCCAACTTTCTAATTGAAATTTGAAATTACACTAATCAAGCCATACATAACTTTTACCAAGTATGACAGGCTAAATATTATAAATATTATTAACATATCTTAACCTAATCCAACATTCTAATTGAAATTTGAAATTACACTAATCAGGCCATACACAACTTTTACCAAGTATTTTGGAAGAAACTATAAGTTGGAAGTATTTGGCGGTGTACAAAGTTTAGACCGAAAATGTGCTTCATTTAAATGAATTGATCTATATGGAAATTGTTAAGAGTGTTGTCTCTTCATAAAGTGCAAGTGAAAACGAATCCATTTATATGGAGTTTATTCATCATGAAATATGTTAGACTATCACATCTATTGTTGTTCAAAAATAGCTCCCACTGAAACCATGGAACAATCGACACATGCTTCAATTTCTTATTCAAGGCCAAGACTTATATTGTATTTGAAGATCACATAGCTACCAAGGAGTATACCAAAACTCACCTATTTGTCTTCCATAGAGAGAGTCACATGTGCCTCCCAATTATAGGAATTGTCCCGCTGAAGCAACAAATCTAAGAATCAATCCTTGAAATTACAATTCAACTAAAATTAATTCAAATAATAAGTAAGAATACATACACAAATGCCCATTTCTTGGTTGGTTATTAAGGTTATAACTGCACGAATAAAATAAGTAGAAGGTTATTGTTTTGAGGCTTCTGCGATTAGTGCTTTGTGTGTAGTTTTCTTTGAGTGTTCTCGCATCCATAATTGTTTGAATCGACGTTTCAAACCATCCAGAATGGCTCATCATCAGGATAGATCAGTAAGTCAAGACATCCACAGTGGTTCATCATCAGGATAGACCAGTAAGTGTGTAAGATAGATTTCATTGGAATGAATAAATAGAGTTAAGAGATGTAAAGGGAATGGAAGCCGACCCTGTCATAATTGTTTTATAATATTTGGATTTAACTTAATTATATAATAAAAATAAAATGATTTAAATTGAAATATATATAAGAATTTAATTATTTTCCATTTATGAGAATAAAATAGTTTTTTTTTATTTTTTATAATAATTATTTTGTATTGCTTTTATTTTATTTATCATTTAATTAATTTTTTTTGGTTTTTTTCTTACTTTAGATCAATTGATTAGATTGATTTATAGTTATCTAGGAATTTATGATTAAGTTTTAATTTCATAATTAGTGTTAATTAATTACTAATTTTTTTTTTTTTAATATTAGTGTTGTTCCATTAAATTTTTATTAATTTTATGATTTTTATTTTATTTATGATCTATAAATTGATTTTAATCTTGACTAAGAATCCTATTAATTTTCTTAAATGAAATTCTTATAAAAAATTTTGAATTGGTTTAAATGTTTAAATAATATAAATGAGGAATAGTATTAATATTAATGAATATTGATGTTAATATTAGTAATGAAAACTAATTTAATTATTTGTTCAAAATTTATTTACATTTATCTGAGATTCCTATCAATTTTCTTAAATGAAATTCTCATAAAATTCTTCTAATTTAAGTTAATTTGAATTGGTATTATAATTATAAAAAGTATTAATATTAATTAATATTAACGTTAATATTAGTAATGATCTTCGAAACTAATTTAATTATTTGTTAAAAAGTTTTCAATTATCTAAGATTCTTTGTTTTTAGTTAAAATGTGAATTCATATTTAAATTTTAAGAATTGGAAATTATGATAAGTGTTTAATAAGAGTGCAAAGTGTAGAGAGAGAGAAGTGAGGTTGGAAAGGGAGGTGAGAGGTCAAACGTAGTGGGGGGAGGGTTAAGTTAGGAGAGGGTGTTCTATGATGTTAAAGTAGGAATCCAATTGTCACTTATTTTTCATCCTTCGTCTCGACTGAGGTTGTTAGGGTGTTTACCTTTTTCTATGGCTTCTCTTAGTTTTTTATGGTGATAATGATCAATTTTGGCTACTACCCTAGAGTTTTCAATGCATGATTGATTTTACTAAATGTTTGGCCATATTTGAGATTTTTGAGCAGTTTTGTTTTATATGGGCGACATGTTCTTAAATCCTAGTATGGATAGATCGACCAGTTTCTCCAATGTAGGTTCTTCTGCATGAACACGAAACCATGTAAACTCCTTTGTGACATTTGGGATCGATGAGATCTTTGACAGATTTTAGGCATCTGCTGATGGTGTTCTAATTTTGTTCTTTTTTAAAATGTGTGCAATTTTCTATGTTATGCCTAATATGTAAAGGAGTTGCACCTTGCCTAAGTGGTCATCTAGTAGTTGTTTGGCTTTAGGATTCTCTTCATTCTTAAAGGCTTTGATCACTTGGTGTTTATTGTATGCATTCTCTGTGAATACATTCATAAGATGGTTCTTCTCATCTTCAAAGTGATTTTCATCCAAAATAAGAACGGCCATGGTTTCTAGAGTGTTGATAACACCGATTTTTTGGGATGGATGGCGGTGAGAGTTGGCATGTAGGTAATGTTTCGTCTGGGTTTTCTTAGAATATACCTGGTGCGATATGGAGCCATCTTTGTTCCTTTTCATTAGGATGTCAAGAAAAGAAAGGCTATCATTTTCCTCTATTTCCATGATAAATTTGATAGAATTGAATAGACTGTTTAAGTGTTTAATTTTTCTTTCCATAAAACCAAATAATGAAAATGTCATCCACAAAGTTGTTGCAGGAAAGCAAAAGGTTGTGTGATAAAATAAAATTAGAGAGCACAGCACATCTAATAACGCATACCTTTCGTCTTTAAAAACCAAGTTTTGTAATAGCAGATACGTTCAAATACGCAAACCTTTCGACTTTAAAAGCTAAGTTTTGTAATAGAAGATTTGTTCGAATTCCAAAATTTGCAGCAGTAATACCGTTATTCACTTGTTATAATATATCATTAGTTCCAAGTTAGAAGTCAAAGGAAACTTCAACTCAGGGAAAAGTGTCAGCTCATAAGGTATTAATAACTTTTTGCTAAAAAAAAATATATGACGTTAAATACGTTCTGCACCCTTCAAAACACATCATCCAAAAAAACCCTTTAAAAATTTTGTATTTTTACTTTTAAAATGGCCTCTAACGAACAAAATGCCCTTCGAATTCCACCCTCGATTAGAACATTGCACTGAAGACTAAAGTATGTTCCTTTTATTCTTCGAATTCTACGTATCTGTGTTGTTAAAGAAAAAAAAGTTACATGATTAAAGGCGATTGTTTTCTTTCAACAAAAGAAGTTTTAATCCTTCAATGACCTTTGCGGTTCTTCCATTGCATCCTATAATGATGAAAGTCGACTCCTCCTTCAACGAAATCAGACTTAAGATTTTAGTGGCCAATTTCTTGTCCGGAGTTCTTTCCAATTGCCGCCGACAGCCTCCTACCAGCGACTTCATGTGAATAATACTTATGACTATTACGACGCCCTCGTCACCGCGTTTCTGACCCAAATAGGCCAGCTTTTTCCTTTTCTTCCTCACTGTTAGTTGGATGAAAATAAAATAATGATTCATGAAATCCACTACACTCGCATGATGTTTAAGTACGAGTGCTTAAATTTGACATATACGATTATATATTAATCATTTCAAAATCTACATTACTGGTTTATCTATGTTTTCTTTATTTGACTATCATATATTTATCATTTCAAAATCTCCATTACGTGTTATAGTATAAGCCATCATGCAGCTTGACATCCAAGATAAGTATGAAGCAATGCTAAAACTAAGATTCCAAGATTCCAATGATAAATCTAAACTTCCTTTATAAAGTTGAGAGTCCAAGATCCTCGATAACGCTGAGACTTCAAGTATTATCTTTAGCGTGAAGATTCTAAGATGGTTAAGATTTCAAAATAAGTATATATTTGTTTTATTGGTGTTGGAAAATGTTAGAAAAATGTTATTTCTATCTCGTCCTACATTGTATACAATTAAGCCTAAATCCTAAACAATTATGAGCATAAATACAATTAAGTTTAAATATTAAACAACTATGAAGCTTAAAGGTGGAGACTAATTGAGCATATTCATCCATGGGTCAATAGAGTGCTATATAAAATAAAAATTCATAGGGATAAAGTAACCAAATTGAAAGGTATTTTTCTTCTCCAATAGAACTTATTATCTTATTTATCTATATGAAATAATGATATTCTGTTTGATTTTTATATTTCTCATCTTTTTTTTTAGTGTTGATACACTAGTGAATGATTTTTGTTTCTATAAAATGGGTTTATTTACCAATTTAATTAGAAAACAAATGTATTTTGTTGTATCTCCGAGAGACAACCTTAGATGCTTCAAGACCAGTGCCTCGGTACATCTAAAATGTTGTGTCTCAAATGATTTACAGGATATTGGAGATGATGCTTATGATTAATAGATACATACGTACATAGGAAATAGATTGGTTCATTCATCGGAAAGAAATAAAACATATATTTATGGTACTTCCTCACACGTTTAGATCTCCTAAAGAAGTATAAAAATAGCAGAGCGAGAAAGCTTCAAGGACATACAACTAATAATCTTTTGCAAAGTGTGCAAGAGAGGAAAATAGAAAAGAGTAACTCATCACATACGGCATAAGGCTTCAAGACTTCTATATTTAACACACATATCTTGAGACATTAAGGATTTCTATGTTTATTTGGGCTACAAGTAGAAATAATGAATGAAGGGGGAGATGAGACCTATGATTCATGTGTTGCGATTTAAATATCTAATCTCAATATTCCTCACAGGCATATACATAAACGATGTTCAGACAAATGAATCCGTGAAACAGTTACAACCATTTGCATAAACATATAGATACTAACGAATATATGAAGGAGGCTAAAACACATCTAACAACAATAATTACATGAATTCAGGGAAGAAGCATGGACATAAAAAATGAGTTAAACAAAGGGGAACACATACTGTAATTCTTTGAAGAGGGAATCACCATCGTTTCTTTGATATATTCTTAAAAGATTCGTATTAGAAAGGAGATACAGTCTGAAAATATAACATGCAGTGTTTTCTCTAGAATTTATGAACCCGAACTACATCTTGCCTTCCCCTATTTATTAGAGAGGAGAAAGAAGCTACATTATAGAAACAATACCTATCGCTAGACTCAGTTGTCAAGTCGAGTATCTGTATCAGTCTTGAATGGCTCTGTGGCCCAAAAATGTATTACAGAAATGAATGTCTCATTGGAAGTAACGCAGGTTATAGGACAAAACTAAACAAATAACCGGACAGAACCATAAATGGAAGTCTTTGTGCCCATCCTGTGATGGCATTGGCCACATGCTGTAATTTGTTCATGGTATGGCCTCTTGTGCTACTCAACTTCCCCCATTTCTTCTGCCTTGACTGCTGAGATGCCTTGTTCTGTGAAGTGGGGGTTGGGTCAACTAAAAACGATTGTCTTTGGAGTCCTTTGATGTGCAAAGGGAAAAGGCCGCATTCTGAACCATTAATCCTTCTGAATCATGTCTATTACTCCATCATTGCACCATGATCCCTTAAATTCTCCTAGCTACGAGCCCATTTTCCCATTAAACCTCTGTACTACACAAGAAATGCCTTGACATGGTGGGTGATCTACGTTCCATGGAAACAACATAGTCACGGTGGTGTGGCATTTTTCCTCTGAAATAGGTGAAAACAAGCATTTTTTTATTTCCCCTTTAGCACCTTTATCATAGCCCTCCATGTCCCTTTCCTCATCTGACCGGGAGATAGGACCAGAGGTAGAGCCCTCAGACACTAAGGCCCTTAGACCCGTGTCTGGAGGCCTTTTCCTTTGTTATCAATTTCTCCTGCATATCAGCACTTCAACATTATTTTACCCTTCCATGCTTTTCCCTTGGCGTGGGCTGATAGACTAGACGTGAGGTCCTTATAGACCCTGCCTTAATCCTTTATCGCCTCCACAGGGAGTGCCTGCATATTGCAATAGTGTGCTGGAGGAGAAGGCCCCTTACCCTTTTCTTTGCAGTGGGCCAACAGTCCAGATGCGAGGTCCTTATAGACAGTGCCCTAATACTTTATCACACCCGGAAGGGAAGTCCCGCATATCGCAATCGCACTGCTCCAATGTCTTGAGCATTTTTCCTTTAACTGCTACGATCGGTGGTTCGTGGGGTGACACCATCACTGCCATGTATCACCACTGTGAGTGGTGACATGTGGCACCCGCAAATGGCACAATGTCACCATGAAAACACTAAAACAAGGTGACACATGTCCTCTGCCATGTCATCAACCATATTGCCTTGTCACTTCTGATGTCAACTACCCTATCAGCTAAGAGGGCCAATCGTAGGCCGCCACATGGTCCCCTAGAGGAGAGAGAAAGAGGGCCACCCAACCATGTTTCGCAGGCATTTCCTTTATATTTCAGAATCGGCACCTCCTCAACGATTTGGATCTATATGACAATATCGGTGCCTAGCAAGGTTTTCGAGTTTCTTGTGACTCTAGGACTGCAGGGTCATCGAGATGTGGGATGTGGGACCTACGGCTAGTACGACACGTGGCCCCTCGGAGGAGAGAGAAAGGGGGTCTGCCCATCCTTGTTTTGTCCACCTTTAATGTGTTGAATGGTTTAATTCCTTCCCCGATGGTACACCATTATATCGTAGATCGGCCCCCTTACATCTTTTATGTTTTGGATCCCGCCAATCTACTAATCGTCGATATCGGAGCACTATGAGATTGCGATAACATCTTTTGGCATTGTGAACCATTGATAATCCTTAAACATGTGCCCTGGGACACTGTCGATCGTCGATGGCACGTGGAGGAAAAAAAAGGGAGCAGGCCGACCTTTTTTTTTCCACGCTTTTCCTTTATAAATGGTTTTCGGCCCACCCCCAGAACTTTTACATTGCATTGTGATATCGGCCCCTTACAAGGTTTTACAGTGTCAACCCATTGCTCCGTGGGTATGATGATATGTTGATTTGTGATAAAACCTATGCCCGGACAGGCCAACTGCGATTTTCCTCCACATTTAGTCATTTTATGGGTTTTCTTGGCTTTTCCAATGTAGACTTTAGAATGCGTTAACCTCTGCTCCAGGAGTCTATTTTCGGACTTCCATATATCGTTGGAAAGCTATTTACGAGCGCTACACAATGCAGAGGGTTTTATTTGGCTATGATAACCCCTGTGGTCTGGGACAAAGGCTCCAAACTCTACTGCTCTTGGGAAACCTTGGCCAATTGAAACCCACAATGCAGTGAGTGACAACATATTTCATGGTTGGCTATGGAAATCTCAAATACTTAGTTATCAAATATATTTATAGTTGAATCTAAAGACAACTAGATTTGAGCATTTCAGATATTAGACATTAGAGTGATGGCACGAGAACTCTATAATTCTTATTTGTCTATCGAACATAAATTTCTTTAAAAAAATATAACATTATTAATGGAAATATTTAAGTCCTCTTAAATTCCTGCTTAAATACGAATTAATCTCTATTTATTATTTATAAAACCATATTTTAATAAAACTCATAAAGTTAGAAAGTTAAAATGAAATATCCTTTTTATAATAAATTGTACTGGGAACTTTTTGAAAATAGTTCAAACATAATTAATAAGTTATTTAAAATTATATCAATTATTCTTATACACAATCATATCAAATATTTTTAGAACATAATATTAATGAATGTAATTATAAACATGCTGCATCTACTATTTTATTGATTTTTTCATATTCTTTAATTAAATTATAATTTAAAAATAAAATTAATAATATATGTATAACAAAACTCATACATGATATTAAAATTATTGTTGGAGTTAATGCTTACATTCCATATTTAAGAAGTTGGTTTGTGATGGTTGAAAAATTCTCTCAACCTTTCTATTTAATTTAGGAATAAGTTGGATTTCAGAAAGTCTATTTAAAAGAGTAATATGAATGTAATCGTGTGTGAATGTGTTTACACATATACCATTTGTGCATAATATGATTGTGTTTCTGTAATTGTCTATGATTTAACGATTTCTATCTTGGTATCAGAGCTAGTATGGACCTGAACCTGCTCTTCCTTATGAAATAGAGAAACTGATTATCAAATGCCTGTACCCTAGGGCGAGAGGGGATGACAAGAATGCGTCAAATCTCGAACAGCTCGTAGAAGGTCAAGACGGTTATTGGCGCAGCCGGCTGCTGATCAAGGGTAACATTCGGACGTCATTCCACTCAGGCCACGGATGCCATTCCGCTCAGGCTGAGATTTTCATGGAGGAACGCAAGAAAAATAGTCATTCGATCAATCAGTAGTTGATTTTGTTTGAAGCCCTCAGCTGTCCGTCTCTTGACATACTCTCGTATGTTGTAATCGGGGAACCTGCTAGTAATGCGTAATAGCGAGTGAAAGAGGGATCAAACCTGTGGCATCGAGGGCGGGTGTCCAACCATCGTCGCCATGCCTGATAGTTTTCCTGTCAACAAAATGTTGCTCGTTTAAACTCTTGATGAAGCTGTGCGCCAATGTTGTTTTTTGACAGCCGATTCCAAACACCCAGTTATAATTGAATTCGATCGAAAGGCAATCTACCACGTCCTATCTCATATTCTATCGTTGGCTTCCGTGTAACGTAGCGCGTACCATAAGGAACTTCCGGATGTATGCCAGAGGTGAAGATTTGCAAACGAGATAGGCTCTAGCTGATTGTATGATTGCACTGATTATTGGTGTAAGAAAGTAAGGTGAGGAACGCACGGTTTTTCCCAAGCCTGTAAGATCATTTTTTTTCCTCAACAGGATTTTTCTCGCCATTTTAGAAAAGGTATTTTATTTTTTCTTCTCTTTTATCATGGAGTTTATGGTGTTAGAGAAATTCAGTGGTTTGAATTTTCCCTCGTGGAAAGTAAAAATACAACTGCAATTGATGAATAAAAACTTGTGGGGGATAGTGAATGGTTCAGAAGCAGCACCTACAGATGCCAAAGAGTTACTTGAATGGAAAAATAGAGATGACAAAGCTAAGTCTATTATGTGACTTTCTCTTTCTGATTCGCAATTACATCATGTAGATCTTACTAAAACATCAAAGGAAATATGGGAACATTTGGCTCAATTGTTTGGTGTAAAATCTACAAATACAAAATTTTCTATAAAGCTGCAATTATTTAGTCTGAAAATGACTGAGGAGACATCTATGTCGAGTCATATAAATAATTTAATGTCTCTTTTAAGACAATTAAGTGAAGATGGGACTAAGGTGGAGGATGAAGATGCTAAAGCTGTATTATTAAATAGTCTTCCTTCAAGTTATAGTAATGTTGTTTTCACTTTGAGTCAAATGTCTACACAAACATTGCAAGAGACAATTGCACCACTTCTGGGGGAGGAAAAGTGACTGAAACCAGAGGATGCCGAAGAGAACTCTCATGTAGAAAATGCCTTATGGACAAAGTCAAGGATGAGAAAGAAAAATGCAAACAAAGGTGACAATGAATGCTACTATTGCAGGAAAATTGGGCATATAGCATGGAATTGTAGAAGTCGTGCTAGTGATGTGTTAAAAGGGAAAGACTCAACAAATATAACCATAGATGAATACCAATTGAATTCTGATGATGAATTCGATGAAGGGAGTGAACCTATTAAACTCTTTTAAAAATAACCAGCAGTTCAACTATGTGTCTGATGCGAGTACTTAAAGATCAAGTAGCAGTAAGGCTCAATATGGATGGTTGTCCAGATAGTATGGCAATTGCGGATCTAGGGAAGGATCCCTCATTAGTGGTAGACATGGAACTGGTTTCCTAATGAGGTTATGCAACAGATTGGGATGTTGCCCAGTAATTGACTTCGGGAGGTCCTTGATTCGGGAGTTGAGGAAGGGAACTCGGGAATCCAACTTGCCAACTACACTTTTCCGAGGGTTATGAAGCAACTTGATGGAGCATCTACTGATAAGCTTGATTATTTTGTTATTTTCATGTAATGTAATCATTAAGGGGGGATGTTGGAGTTAATGCTTACATTCCATATTTAAGAAGTTGGTTTGTGATGGTTGAGAAATTCTCTCAACCTCTCTATCCAATTTAGGAATAAGTTGGATTTCAGAAACTCTATTTAAAAGAGTAATCCGAGTGTAATCGTGTGTGAGTGTGTTTACACATACACCATTTGTGCATAATATAATTGTGTCTCTGTAATTGTGTATGATTTAACAATTTCTATCTATTATAAACAAAATTAAACATTTAACCTCTCCGAACAACTTTTAACGAACCAGCATACAAAAATATTGACGAAATTCACACCCTAGTGTATCACCTCCAATGATGCATACTTATCGTGAGTCATGTGGGTTCATGAGACAAACCAACCATATTTTTCCTCACTTTTTTTGGAGTAGCCACTAAAAAGATCTTCAATTTGTTGCATCTCACAACGTTGACTTTTTACTGAGGACATGCCGGTGATGTATATAACTCTAGGTAAGGAGTGGAATTAATTTACACAATAAATGTTAGACGGAATAAGGAAAGGTGTTTTCATTGATTATAAGAAAAAAAATGTATTTTATTGTTTATGTAAGAAATGGAAAAGATCTACAAAATAGAATTTGGAAGGATAGATAGAGGGAAAACAAAAGCCCTCTTATAGTATTATTAGTCCCTGCCTGGGACTATTAGCGATCGATATCGCGTTGAGTGCATATTAATTTTTTGTTTGACCAGAAATATATATCTACACCAAAGTTTTAACCAAAGTTTTAGTATAAAAAAATAATATAAAATGTATTAAGTTTTTTTTTTATTGGTCCATAGCTTTTGGATTCTTATTGCAAGCCTCACGCATCCCAATACAATTTAGTTTTGGATATCCTAAAGTTTTTATTCATGCATCAATCAAAACTTTGGATGTTTCGACTTTCCCTGGCTAGCACATAAAAGTAACTTTGGATATCTCGACTTTGGTTGGTTTGCAATTAATTGCAAAGTTTGGATAAATATTTATATGAGTTCAAAAAAGTAATAAACTTTGGATATCTAAACTCTCAAATTTTGCATATCAAAACTTTTGGCTGTCAAACCATTTGCAGGACGTTGGCACGTGGTAGGCTAGCTGTCTCACTGTCTTCATTGCGTTTCCATGAAGTTGGCACCTGGCTCACTAGTTGTCTAAGTGTCTTCATTGCGTGATTGCTTCCACATTGTCGTCACCTGGCTCGAATTATGTATCCCACTAAAACAATGTTTTGTTAGATGTGTTGTCCTTGTGAATTTTTGTGGCTGTCTGTCTGTTAAATGTTGTCCACCTGTTGTTTCTGTGAAGATGATAGAGGTTGAAGGTCGAAGGTTTATAGAGTATGAACCTAAAGAAATACTGAACTGAGATTGAATAATTTCACTTGAGACTTGGAAATTGAATAATTTCACTATGAGTTGGATGCAGGTTTTTATAATGCATTTCAAGTAAGTATCCTCATTTTATCCTCATTTCTCGTTTATTTTTATTTCTTTTTGTAAATTATATTTGTTGTTTGGCTCTCTCTGTTTTTACTTGCAGACCCTACCTTATTTATATTTGTAAATTGAATATTGATTCATTCTATTTTTGTGACTTAGGGTCCATTTTTGTAAACTAGGTGCTGTTGTTTGTGCAGAAAACCAAAAGAGAAAGAGCTTATTCTCGTCGAGGACGATCGATTTGAACAGTTAGCTGAATTTCTAATTTCTGTGCCTTCTGGAGTATGGGACGAGAGGAAAAGAGGCTTGAAGTGAAGTTACTACGCTTGACTCCCTTCTCTCTAGTTTGCCTCCCTTCTCTCTAGTATGTTCGCTTTTTATTTCTCTAGTATGTTCACTTTTCATTGTCTAAGTAAAAGAAAATCAAGGATATAATTAGAAGATGAATATCAGAAATGATATTTCATATTCATGCCAGAAGGCCGTTCCTAAGTCATCCTCCCAGTTTTCGTTTCTAGCCAGGCATGTACACTCTGCACTTTGTCGGCCTTTGAGCCTCAATAGCAGTATTAAGTATATTGTTTCAGCACATAATTTTAAGTATGATTGCATATCTCTCTTCATCTTTTGAGGCTGTGATAGCAGCGTTAGCTTTAAGTACATTGTTTCACCAAAGAATTTTTAAAGGAGCTGATTACATCTTTCTGTCTCTTAATCTTTTCAGGCGGTGTTGGGTTGCTTTGCAGTTTTAGCCAGAAGATATGAATATAACCAATCTTATATTGTTTAACTTATCTGAAGATGGTATATATGACGCCGTCTGCGTCTTACTCTTGAAACGGAAGGGTGTGCCCTGTGTGATACGCGGTACAGTCGTTCTTACTCTTGAAATGGAAGGGTGTGCCCTGTGTGATACGCGGTAAAGTCGTTCGTACAGCCTCCTTTTGTCCTCTCAGAGTTCGTTTCTTGGCAAACAGGTACACTTCACGTTTTCTCCGTGTTTGAGTGTAAATAACACATTAATGTTGAGTACATAGTTTCACGAGATACTTATTCTAAAAATTGATTTCATTATCGCTGTCTCCTAATCTTTCCAGGCCCGGTGTGGGGTTTCTTTGCAACACGTTTTCTCCGTGTTTGAGTGTAAATAACACATTAATGTTGAGTACATAGTTTCACGAGATACTTATTCTAAAAATTGATTTCATTATCGCTGTCTCCTAATCTTTCCAGGCCCGGTGTGGGGTTTCTTTGCAATTTACCCAGGTTGAGAAGAGACGAATATGAGCAAATTTTATTCCCTTCCCGTTTAACGCAACTTCCCATTTAACTGATATTGTAAATTAAAAGTAGATTAAAAGTAGTATGTAACTGTGAAAATTCTATCTCGCTTCCCATTTATACCATTAAAAATCATATGTAGTTTTTTAAAAATTATATTTAATTTTTTAAAAATTATAGTTTTTTAGGGTGAGAAAACTTATCATACATCAATAGTCAAACTGACAATGAGGATAGCTATACGCCGCTTCTATCTGAGAATGGAGGCTGGCTCAAGCCACCTAAAATAACAAGCTAATGGTCCCACTAGTGGTCCATAAAAAGGACCATGTTTTCGCTCATATTTTTAAATAAAATTTCAATTATATATCATTTAAATTATAATTATAAATCTATATATAAATATAACATTTTAAAAACCATGTGTAACTTTTTAAAAACTATATGTTTTTTTAGCCTGAAAAAACCTATTATAAGTGAGCGCAGGTTTTCCACACTGCAAAATGCATTAACCTATTCCTAATATGTTATACTTATTTAAATTTAATAAATATAAGAATAAGGAAAATATATACTACAACTAAACACTAAAATTATTTAAAATTTTCCATAATTAACACCAACCAGGACTACAATATGACGTACAAGGCAAAGATGACTTAAAAAGGACGGAATAGTGCTAGCAGACATGGTTACGTAGAAGGGAATGTAGTAGTATTATCGACTACGGAGAAACTAGTCACCTCATAATTATTTTACTTGGTTGTTCGTGGTTCACCAAAAAGGGTAACCCCACTCATCCCGTTTCCTCCCCATTATATAGAGCCTCTGTGTTTAAATTTAGTTACTATGCCTTTGCCCAATTGTTGAAGCTTGTTCGTGTAAGGTGTATTTGAGCAGGTCTGTTATAAGCATTTTCCTTTTTCTGTTTATAGCATCGGAGAGAAAGTCTGGCAGCGAAGTGAAATATGGAGGAGAAACCTTCGGAAGCCTCCCTGCAAATAGTCGCTGCACGGGCGCCTGTCACTGCACAAAGGAGATTGAACACCCACCTGCAGGAACAAGTGCCAGTGCCTTGTATGTAACGCTAGCACTTAGATTGTAAATTCAAGTGAATTTTGATCGCAGAGTTCAGAAATTCAAATGGACAAAATTTGAATCTATAATTTGTAAATTTAAAGAGATTGATAATTAAGTTGGTAGATATATTTTTATATTTATGCAAAAATATATTAAGTATCAACTCAATTATATTAGAAATCAGTGCAACAATT
>APFE031077997.1:0-13306 GCA_000404065.3 Pinus taeda | reverse complement strand
CAAATCAGTTCAGGAAAAAAATGAAAAACTCAGCCCTCATTTCACTCACAGGTAACCAAATTGACCTCACTAAAGTGTTATTCTCAAACATGTTGCTAATTTCGATCATATATTTGTTCATTGTTCTTTCCAAATCTTCTGTATAAGTACTCATCCATGCCCATATCCATGGCCACCATTATGAAGCAAAAATAAAAACTTAGAATATTGTTTTTTCTTTACTCAACTACAAATAATCATGTATTTTCTCTATACTTTGTGAAATCTATCTTTTGCATGTTATGTTTTAGATAAAATACTCATGCATAAATATATAGCACAAACTAAAATACAATGTTTTACTAAGCATGATACATGAGCACAAAAATATCTGATTTTTCATGTCATCTTCATTATATCAACTTACATGTTCTTTGTAACACTTTCTTTTGTTGGATTCATGATCAATCCCTTCCCCTGTGTTATATGCTTTTCATTGCGTGTATGCAAAACACTCCAACATTTATGTGAAACATGACTTTAAACATTATGTTATTTTTACTGATTATATATTTATGCTCAACAATTAATGGCTACATGATATATTTTTTTGATCACAATACATTATGAGTTACTTTAACAAAGGTTCTTGAGGAAACAAGAAAGGAAAACCCAAAATAAATGATGTATCATGGAGGGGGAATAGAAATAAAAGAATTATATTCTCCATACACTTTGACATGGGCTCTGAGGAGTTCAATTAGTTGACCTAGGTTATGTTGCAGAAAGTGTATATCCACTAAGATTATTTTTGTAAATTACAAGAATGAGTTTCTTTCTCAATTCATAAGTCTAAGAAAGTCAAAGAGTCAAAGTCATGTATAAGGAGATATTCTTGAGCCTATGTGTAAATGTATACTAGTCTAAAAGGCCCTCCAAGACAAGCACAATCCTCCAAGACAAAGCACAAGAAGAATTTTGCAAACAAAACGATGGAAAATGCAGTCAAGTCGGCCAACAAAAAAAATTAAAGGATGTCATGTCGGCTTGCATTAAAGACACATCTATTCATTGCCTCAAGTCATATTATTATGAAGTCGAAGCTACTATATATACCTTGCTATGGATCTGCGCAAAATAACGTCAGTCACAAGCATGTTTTCATCTGACATCCGCATTATAGGAGATAAGATGTCTCTACCATCTTCGATGACAATCACAGTGGGTCATAATATTAGATTCTTCATAGTGATTACAGTCTCAGCATAGATGCAAAGATGAAGGTCTCAGTGTAGAACACTCTGTCTCAGCAAAACATCATAATCTCGATATATTCAATGTAGTGATATCTTCCCATACCTTTATATAAATCTCATACAATTACAATGATGAATATCATTGTGTCTTGGTCTCAACATGATCACATTTTTCCATACTCAACATGGTCATAACACATAATAGGCACAGTCACAGTCAAGGCATAAAATGCGATGATAGGGATCTTAGTCATCCTACAGAGACACACTCTGTCTCATATTATGGACGCAGTCATAATCTCGGCACAACGTTTGATGTAGATATAATTTCGGTCATAATCCTAATAAAAGATCTCAATGCAGGTTTAGTATATAGAGCTCGTTGGTACAATGATGATTTTCATAAAGATGCAATGATAATCTGAGTGAATATATAGTGATGATCTCAGTAAATGAATTTGGAGATTCCTTTGCGGCTCTTAGATTTTCCGATTTCATCTGCGACTCTTCATCATTCAATCCCTCCAAGATCTATTATATTACTTCGGCTCTTTACTACGAAGATCTGCAGCTCTTATACACCATATTATATCTGCAGAGATATGTAGCTCCATTGATACACCATATTAGATCTGTCGATTCCTCTGCGGCTCTTAGATCTGCCGATTCCTCTACGGCTCTTACTGTGGCTCTTTCATGCGAAGATCTGCGGAGATCTAGAATACGGCTCTGGGTGGAGATCTAGAATACTAGTTTTGACATACTACATGCATATTACTGTGGCTCTTCTCTGTAACCAAGTCTTGGAAACCATTGCTAGAATGTAACCAAGTCATGATATAGATATGTGACTCTTCACTTCTCTTCTCATCAATTGGGCCTTAGATCTACGGTTCTTCTCTTTACTGTGGTTTATAGATCTACGACTCTTCACTTCTCTTTGGAAATATTCTGTGGCTTCTCTTTGGCAATATTTTATACTCAACAGAAGAGCATTCTCCAGATGGCTCCCAGCTTCGCGAAAATAGCTGCTGGCTTAGTTCCATCCACCTCTGGGGGGCAAGCTCCTGCCCGTATCGTTAGTGAAGCCCCAGCCCCCATTGTCCAGGTGGTCCAGGCCTCACTTAATGAGGATTTGAAGTTCTCTAAGACTGCCCTAATCTACCGATTCAATGGTTTTTGGCCACGACTGATAGCTCTCCACAATTGGATATCGGAGGCATGGAAGCCTTTAATTCCTAATGCAATTAATATCTACCCCTATGCTAGGGGTTTCTTTATAGTATATTTTGAAACCCCTAAAAGCAGACAATGTATTCTAGTTTCCAACCCTTGGTTTTGGGAAAAATCAGACCTATTCATGAGGCCATGGAACCCATCATTCGGTCCCTCAACAATAGTCATAATCCCAACACCACTTTGGGTGAGATTGCTAAATCTACCCTTGCATCTCTAGCAAAATTAAATCTTCATTTCATTAATATCAAAGAACTAAAAGATGCTTACAAGCAGAATGGAAATAAACTAGCTTAGGTGATGGTAGCTTATCTCTGAGAACAAATGTGGCCACTACATGCCTCTAAATTGTGTTACAATGAGGCTCAAGGACCTTTTTATTATTGAACAACAAGCGGAAACACTAAAAAACCAAAACCCTAACCCGAAGAGATGGAATTCCAAGAGTTTGTGGGCCTCGTTGGGTGGGCAACCAACTTCCCGTAGTTGTAACTTGGTCATATGATCTCCATTTGGTGGGTATGATACCTTGTTGGAAATATCTCTCAGACTAGTACAAGTTTTTCCATAACCCTCCACAAACAATGTCGAGCCTGCTTCAAACCTAAAAAAAATGTTGTTTTGGGGTCGAAACAACTCTAGAGTTTCAAGACCCAAAAAATTCTAAAAATAGTAAATGTTGCTATAATCAAGGAAACATATGAAACTGATTGGAGGTCTAGGTGGAATAGGCGGGTGGCCACCAATATCCACCTGAATCACCTAGAGAAATAAATATTTCTTACAAAACATCATTTTTCAATTCCATATTCTCAAATCAACACATGTGGCTATAGAGAGTTATATATTGATAAATATGCTTGTTATATTCTCAAATCAACACATGTGGCTATATAGAGTTATATATTGATAAATATGCTTGTTATACATTTCATATGTGGTTTGAAAGCTTTTATGATACTTGCAGTACTAAGATATTCATCAAATTAACTACTACAACATCATTATGAGAATGATATGATCACAATTCCAGGATCATTCATGGGCATAATAAAAAATGGATACTTCCCTTGCTGATAAACTATTCTTTACGAAATGACTATATATTTGCGAAAAAAATTGCAAAAACTAAGTTTTAAAATAACAATTTCATGAAAATCGTGAGAAGTTTGAAAAGTGTAAGGTTATAGTTATCAAAGTTATTGTTTGGAATAAAATACAAATTATAATGCTATAAAGGTATGAAGGCATGGTTACTTAATTAATAAACTCAACAATCTTATGACAAATCTTTAAACATAATCATGGATAGCATAATTTTCCATGGCATGAGTGCATAGTTTATTAGGCATGGTGCGCTTTGCCAACACATGTGACATATACACAAGAAAATGCATCATGTAAATTTTACTATGGAAAGAACATCCAAGACATACATGTGGAATTAAGAAGCCTTACGGTGAAGATATATGGCACATGTGAAGGTATGCTTGTAATGCTTTTCACTCAAACTATTAAAGTGTAAATTGTGATTACAGTGGAAGAATACACAACACATTTGTGAGAAATACATGATATTCCTCACTAGCCCTTTGTGATGTGTAGATGCAGTTTGGGAAATTTTTATTATAGGAATTTATACGTGAATATCAAATAGGTTTTATAAGGTTGATGCCATGAATATCGAACTAGTTTTTGCAAGCTACAAACATAGGGCACATATATAATACATCATTATTTGATAATGTTATGAGCCATATGATGAGAAATTTAATAGTTGATTAATTTATAACACCTAAAGTTAGTTTATTATGTTGAAGCTTGAGGAGCACATCGTGACTCATAACAAAGTAAGGGTAGTTGGTGTGTGCCTTTTCTCTCAAGGAAGAAGGTGTTTCTCACAACTACTGAGAGGAACTGTTGGAAACCAACTCTAGGGAAGATAAAGTGTATTGATCATGGTTATGAGAAGAATTTGCTCTCAGTTCCCACTAGTTATTAGTTCTTTTTGCAAATTATGGATTTGTTTTGTCTGATAAACCTAATGCCAAGAGTGAATCCCTTTTCTTTGTTTTCCCTCTCATCATTACATCTATCTTGTTACTATCTTTAATGCAAGAAATTTAGTGTTTTTATTCCATTATTTTTATTAGGAAAACATCTTGTTCACCCTCACATACAAGTTTCCATGCTCGAGCCTCCAAGTTGCCCATGGTTCAGAATTTTATCACACAATCTAGGTTTGATTTATATGGTTTCAAAAAAATGATGCATGCTGTGGAGGAAACTGCACCCTAACCCACTCTCCCAAATATTTTTAGTATAATCCATGACCATGTAAATTCCAGTGTAAATTCACATGTGTATCCCGCTACTTAATGCGTGATCCTTCTGCTTCATGTTACATTGGTTTTGGGTTATAATTTTCCTCTTGGTTTGTGCCCCTAGACCATCACTATTTTCCTTTATTTTGTTGATTATATATTCATGCTCAAGAATTAATGGATGCATGATAGATTTTCTTTATCACAATACATTATGAGTTTATTTAACAAAGGTTCTCAAGCTAACAGAAGAGGGAAAACTAAAATAAAAAGTGTGCCCTGGAGGGATAATAGAAATAAAATAATTATATTTCTCATGCACTTTGATGCAGACTTTGAGGATTTTAGTCAATTGACATAGATTGGCCACTTATACCTCAAAGGTCCTCCTCCCCCTCCTCCTACCTAGCATGCTTTGCAAAATGTGCATTTTCCAAATCTTAGCATAATGGAAATTCTAGAACCTCATGTATCTCAATGCCAACCACTATAGAATGATGGTTGGGACACCAACCTTGTCAGCCCTGCATCTAGCTTTGCACATTGGTCTATTGCTTCTCATCACTCAATTCACCCAGTGACCATTCCTCCTCAGATACACTATACATTATCTCAAGCCACTTATTTTCATTCTCAAAGAACCCGTAATTATCCTACTTATCTTGCATTGGGGAAGTTCCATATGTCATCGATGCCTGTACATTCTTCCTCTAAGGCCAGTTCATCACATACACATATTGACATTCCCATAGCTAAATGAGGGGAGAGGAGAGAAATATTTGTCCAAGACATGCATATAGAGGTACAGGAGAAAAGGATGAGGAGGAGGAAAAACCATTCTACATGAATGGCCCTAGCAAACTACCCGAGCTGACATAATTTATTTCTTTGGCATGATTTTGTTTTACGTTATATTACTTAAACATATTTCAAACTATGAAATTATCATGTTTTGGCACAACATATTATAGTTTTTACTATGATACATATTTTGATGGCATTATGGTTGATGGGAGACATAGGGGTTGTTTCACATGCTTCTTTATATATGTTTATGGATATTGGGTTGATTCACATGTCGTATTTTTATGGTGATGGTGTTCACGATGTTGCCATAGTCTCAATAATTTGGTTTCATGGGAGTTACAAGGTTTAATGGAAATATTTCATGGACATTTGGGGTCCCCATCTACTAATATAAATTTAAATAATTATAAATACCCTTATAAATGTCTTCTCTTGAATTAGAAAGAAAAAGTGTTCAACATAATACAAACATTAGTTATAAAACAATTTTTCCCTCCAACTACCCAAGGAAAGTATAAAACTAAGCAAAAGGCACATGAGCAAAGTTTGAAAATAATAGTGAAGAGAGGTATGCATAAATTTTAAATTTATTATTTTCCATTTGATTAATTCATTCTAGAGTACAAGAGCTTAGTTGTTTTGCTGAAAACAAAACTCCTTCAAGGAGTGACAAGGAGAAAGTGAGCTCATCTGGTTTTTTAATTAAGGTTGGTGTTTATTTGTTGTGTTATTTTGTGTTGTTAGAATGTTGGATATTTATTATATCAGTGCTAATTGATGCACATTTTGTTGAACATATTTCCAATAACATCAAAAGAGTCCAAGTTGCCCAACACTTCGTCTTAATTTTTAGCATTACGAGTGTCAACGTATGAGTCTTTTTACATCTTAAACATTTTAAAGTATATTTCTAGTCTAGATTCTTGTAGGAATCAACCAAAATAGTATCTTGTACTCATATTTTTATTAATAAAATGAACAATCCACAACTTATATCTTTCTGGCATATTTCTCCAAAAAAATACCCTATGTTGATAATCTTTATGAGCAAAATTTTCTCGCATTAATGGCTGAAAATGATTAGTTTGTAACAAAGTATGATCATGAAATTTGCCTATAATTTCATTCATTAATTTCTTATTAGTTTGTTCAAATTTCAATTTATTTTCATCACAAAATGTAAATGATTGTTTATATGCTCTCCATTTCATTTGTTTCTTTGTTGTCTTCTATACAACAACTTCATTGGGGCTTCAATCATGCATCATGTCTCCATAAAGTGTCTCAGCGATACTTCCACAATCCTTTTCAACAAATACTCAATACTATTGCTCTAATTATCTAGCTAATGATGATTCATCAACAAACTTGCAAGATGCTCAATATAGTCTCCAATATGCTCCAAATAAATCTTCAAAGTCAAAGCTCAAAGGTCAAGGATGTATGCTCTAAGATTGCTCTAGAAGAGTCGTCACAAAAGGTCTTCAAGGTCACTTCACAGGTGATCAAAATGTCTTAAAAAGATATTTCAAAATTTCACTTCAAGGCCAGCTAGCTATAGTCCTTTTCAAGGTTCTTCTCCTCAAACAACCCCTCTTTATAAGTGTTTTCCAATGGTGTTTCCTCAACAACTCGTTTTCAAGTGTACTTCTATGATGCTTCATTAACAACCCCTCTTCACATGTATACTCCAATGTTACTTATTCTTTCGATATCCTTCAAATGATACTCAAGGTTCTTCATTTAAGGAATTCAACCAATGCCCAATATACTAAGATATTTACAAGAACTTGTCACAGAGATATTTACAAGTATGCCCACAAAATCAAGGTGCTGGTCAATACACAGGTCACAAGTTATGGTTCATCATGCTTCTCAAATCTGAGACTCCATAGTCAACAAGCTTCATATCCTCCATATTTTCGAGCCTCCATAATTTAGGTTTGAAATTTTCAAGCCAATATCCATAGGTCTAAGCTCCTTTTATCACAAGTTTTTCACCTTCAAATTGAATATTCCACCACAGGGCTGAGACTTTCTTCTTTCCACAGGGCTAAGAACATGTCTTCAATTGGTTGCACAAGTCTAAAAGTACTGCCACAGGTCTTAAGTATTGCAGGTCTGGAATGAAGGATGAGTTTTGTCTCGGGTATTGAGAAAGAGAGTCTAGTCTGTGCTTGAAGAAAACAAGGTTTTGTTCACAAATTAAACCAAATTTGGCTGCAACAAAAGAAGAATTTTTAATCCACAAGTACTCCATGAGTAGAGAGAGATATAGCCCAAATACTAATCACATAATACTCAACAAGACTTTCCCAAACAATAATCTACAACTTTCATCCTCCTTTAGTCTCCTTTTCTGTTGTGTATATTATACCTGCACTGAGTTGAATGAAGGAAATGGAGGAGTATAAGCTACTATTTATACTAGCTCAACCATAGTTTGAAGGGACACATCTATTTGAGGAGCCGACCTATAACTCAAATAATTACTAATTTTCCAATGAATTTTGTTAGTTAATTTATTGATACCATGGTGATGTCATATCAAAGGCCTTTTTCCCAAGCCCTACTCTTTCCAGATTAATAATCTCAATCTCACTTTAGTGATCACTAGAGATGGAGTTTCTTAAACAATTAACTGTAGGAACAATAAAAGCAGAGGATTTGTGAGGAATTCCATGGGATTCTAAATGATATACCAAATTATAATTCATTATATTTGAGATGAGGTTGCTATCATAATTATGAAACTCTCTTCACAAATCATCTTTAACACAAGAGACATTCCAATCATCTCCAACACAAGATGATAGTAATGAGTTCTAAATCCTTCATATTTGGATGAGTGTATATTATCTTGTTATCCTATTGTGAGAACTAGTGCCAAATGTCCATTCTATTTGTGTCTTAAAAAACTGACCTGTTGCTTACTTCTAATTGTGATAACTCCACCATTTTTCTTGAAGTTCCCCCATTGACATATACTACTAGGGATTTAAAAGTGCAAAGTATTTAACAATTTTGAGGGCCCCATTGACAATGGAATCATACACAACACATATGTGAGTAAGACATGATATGCTCTACTAGTCCTTCACGATGTGTATGCGAAGTTTGTAACAATATTATCATAGACATTTATACATGAATATCAAACAACTTTTATAAGGTTTATGTCATGAATATCAAACCAATTTTTGCACGCCACAAACATATCGCACATATATAATATGCCATTATTTTGATAATTTTACGATCCATATGATGATAAATTTTATAGCTGATTAATTTATGATACCTTACAATAGTTTATTGCGTCGAAGGTCATGGAGAACATCGTGATCACAATGAAGTAAAGGTAGTTGGTGTGTTCTTTTGCTCTCTAGGAAGAATTTGAGCTTTAGAGCTCACTAGAAACTTCACTTGGCTCTCACAACTGGTAAGAGGAACCATTCGCAACCAATTCTAGGGAAGACAAAGCATATTGGTCAACAATTAATGGCCTGTCATTTTGACAAAACCTTATGAATACACAGACATAATTCGTCCCCTCCTGATTTTTTCCCTTCAACATTCTATTAAACCCTAGCCACAACAAATAAAATAGGGCATGTCAACTCCCAACCCATATTACGGTCTCACAATGATGGGTTTTCCATGCATCCAACACAAAAATGTATTAATTCCCATCAAGATATCTCAACCCACACCCATGCATTGTATACATTAGACTTAGTCAAGCTGTTACATATCTCATCATTGTTAATATGATAAACTTGGGGTTTGTCACTGTATGATTTTCTTGGCTTATATGCTAAGCTAGGCCATGTTAAAAGAAGTAGCGTGAATTACTTGTAACTCCATCCTCATCTTGAACGCATTCCAACATATGAAAGAAGACATATAATGGCTATTTTACATACAGCTCAAAAGGTATTTGGTCCTCACCTTTCCATTTTGGTTCATACATTTATCATTATGCCATGCCATCTTAGAAATTTGTCAAGTAAACATAAGGTACTTTTTGGCATGTTGTGATTTTAAGTTTGATATGGCCCATGTATAATTTTTGAATCTTCTTAACTTGAAATTATTAAGTGGGTAGAAGTAAAAGAAAAGAGGGCAAGAGTACAAGCGGGTTTTAGGCCAAAGCATTCTATAGTGGATCATGGTATCACGTTTAGACACATTGTTGAAAAGGTTTGGGAGGACAAATAAGAAGTATTTTTCTGTTTTTTTGACTTCTAAAAGTCATTTGACACAGCCCCTAGAGATAAGTTGTGGCATAGAATGGAAGAACTTGAAATTCATGTACATTACATAGCCATTGTCCATAGACTTTATGAAGAGGTGAAAGTCAAAATTAGAACCTCCACAGGTATTTCAAAAATCTTTAGAAGTGGCATTAGAGTCAAGAAAGGTTGCCCTTTATCGCCTACTCTTTTTGGTTTATACATTGATAAATTGGAAAAGTGGCTAAATCTACAAGGTGGAGATGGTGTTCGGTTGGGGAGTTTGTGATAAAGCTTCTTTTATATGTCGATCATATTGTATTTATTTCTAAATCAACCCATGGATTTAAAATGCACTGATATGCCCTTGATCATTTTGTAGATCAGTGGGGATGCAAGCCAATACTAGCAAGACCAAAATAATGATTTTCTCTAATAAAAGGAAGCAGAGCCAACATACTTTCTTCTTTGATGAAAACATTCTTGAAGAATTAAATGAGTACAAGTACCTCAGGATTGATTTCAACAAAAAACTCAATTGGGAGGACTGCATAAACAAGAGAATTTTAGGAGGGTGGAAAGAATTATATGCTCTTGAAAACATTCTTAGAGAGGCAGAGCTATGGGATTGGAAAACGATTAAAGTGATTTTTGGACTCCTAGTTTGTCCAGTGATGCTATATGGGTGTGAATTGTGAGCTAACAACATCCCCATCTCAAAACAGAAACAAATTGAGAAAATCCAAAAACATTTGAACATGAGAAAGTTAAAAATAAAAAGTTCAGTACCTTATGAGATAATGTTGAGTGAAACATGAGCAACTCCCATCGAAATAAATGTTATGGTGTGAATCATAAGATATATAAAAATAATTGAGAAAATGGGAGTAGGTAGATGGTCTAATGGTATCTTCAATGAAGGCATGAGTGAAAGAAAGAAAACATGGATGAAAAAAATTATACATGGATGAAAAACTGGAATATATACCTCAATGCCTATCCCTTAAATAGCAAGGATCTAGAGAATTTTATTGTGGAGAAGTTTCGTAAAAGGGTATGGGGAAAAGAGTTGGGTAGAAAGAAGAAGTACTACATTAAGGAATTCAACCCTACACCTGATCTACAACAAAAAGAGTTCATTGGAGCTAGCATTCCGCGGAGGGAAAAGGTTCTTATTGCTCAATTAAGGACCAACTCGCATCAACTTCAATGTGAAACAGGACGGTGGAAAATTCCTAAAGAAGCTTGGGAAGAACGGGTGTGTACATTTTTCACGTCTGGTGTAGTGGAATCCAAAGAACATTTCATTTTGGATGTGATGCTTTCAAAGACATCAAAGAAAGTTATGAGCACATGTTAGCATCAGTTTCTTGGCATTTTCTTTTCAGCGAGGGGATTATTGAAAGGTTGGGCCAACTCATGATCAATTTGAGTTGGAAAAGGATTGAATTGAAAAAAGTGAAAAACATGGAACTAATGGTCTCATAGACTATTTTTAGTCTCGTGGACCTTAAAATATCATTCCATTGCCCAAAAAAGACAATAATTGACATTTTTTGCATAAGAGGCTTACTCCACACCATACTTACCATTTCACACCTTCCACACTGAGACATTGTCCCCTACCTTTTACCATTTTCATAATCACACTCAAAATGAAGTGCTAGAAATTTTATGAATTTTCTTTATAGCTTGCAAATCAGTTTAGGAAAAAAATGAAAAACTCAACCCTCATTTCACTCACAGGTGACCAAATTGACCTCACTAAAGTGTTATTCTCAAACATGTTGCTAATTTCGATGATATATTTGTTCATTATTCTTTCCAAATCTTCTATATAAGTACTCATCCATGCCCATATCCATGGCCACCATTATGAAGCAAAAATAAAAACTTAGAATATTTTTTTTTCTTTACTCAACTACAAATACGCATGTATTTTATCTATAGTTTCTAAAATCTATCTTTTGCATGTTATGTTTTAGATAAAATACTCATGTATAAATATATCGGACAAACTAAAATACAATGTTTTACTAAGCATGATAGATGTTATATAATTTTCATTGTGTGTATGCAAAACACTCCAACATTTATGTGAAACATGACTTTAAACAGTATGTTATTTTTACTGATTATATATTTATGCTCAACAATTAATGGCTACTTGATATATTTTTTTGATCACAATACATTATCAGTTCCTTTAACAAAGGTTCTTGAGGAAACAAAAAGGGAAAACCCAAAATAAAATATGTATCATGGAGGGGGAATAGAAATAATAGAATTATATTCTCCATACTCTTTGACATGGGCTCTGAGGAGTTCATAGTTGACCTAGGTTATGTTGAAGAAAGTGTATATTCACTAAGATTATTTTTGTAAATTACAAGAATGAGTTTCTTTCTCAATTCATAAGTCTAGGAAAGTCAAAGAGTCAAAGTCATGTATAAGGAGATCTTCTTGAGCCTATGTGTAAATGTATACTAGTCTAAAAGGCCCTCCAAGACAAGCACAATCCTCCACGACAAAGCACAAGAAGAATTTTGCAAACAAAACGATGGAAAATGCAGTCAAGTTGGCCAACAAAAAAAATTAAAGGATGTCATGTCGCCTTGCATTAAAGACACATCTCTTCATTGCCTCAAGTCATATTATTATGAATTCAAAGCTACTATATATACCTTGCTATGTATCTGCACAAAACAAGGTCAGTCACAAGCATGTTTTCATTTGACATCCGCATTATAGGAGATAAGATGTCTCTACCATCTTCGGTGACAATCACAGTGGGTCATAATCTTATATTCTTCATAGTGATTACCGTCTCAGCATAGATGCAAAGATGAAGGTCTCAGTGTAGAACACTCTGTCTCAGCAAAACATCATAATCTCGATACTTTCCCCCCTTGAGCTGGTCAAGAACGTCATTAATCCATGGGATTGGATACCTATTCCTGACAGTGATTTTGTTCACTGCCTGATAGAGCCTCTAGGTCACATCCTCCTTTTGTACAAATATAATCAGGCTCCCACAAGGTGATGAACTTGGTCGGGTGTGACCTTTTTGTAGCAGCTCTTGGATCTGCCACTTGATCTCTTCATTTTTAGAATGGAGTGGCAGTATATCGATCCATTGGGTAGAGGTGATATAGGGATTAGATCAATCGAATGATTAACCTAAAAGTGTGAGCGAACCCCTATGGGTGAGGAGAAGATGTCCCTGTATTCTTCCATGACCTTATCCACCTACTTCTGCTGCATGGAGGAAACTTTCTTAGGGTCCATGGATGTGACCACGATCTTCCCCTTACTTTAAGAATGAATAAAAAAGAAATAAAAAATTCTCGGTCTGGGAGATGATCTTACTACATTTCTTAGCGGAGATCAAAGAGATGGTGGAAGGCGGGACTACCTCTGATATCTTGCATAACTTATTTCCCAAAGTAATAATATCAGTGCAAGGCCT